>ML318728.1:0-61662 GCA_005239505.1 Nicotiana paniculata
CGCCGCATTCTTAACTTTTGAATTCACTAGGACCGCTATTGAGATTCACCCACTCTGACTGGCACCGATTACAACCACCCCAAGGCTCTTCTAGCACACGAACACCTTTTTCAATGAAGCACGTGACTCAGTCACTACCCTTACAATTCGCCTATGCATTAAGAAAAATTCTGAATCTTCCAAAGCCTAACCCTGGTCTGATAGGACCAACTTTTGCACACATTCATCCAGTCCCATGCAAAATTACCATCCTACTCCTTTCCCTTATCTGTACCAACTTACCAATATGCCGACAATCTGCAACCCCATGAGAACACAATCTTACAGCCCAACTACAGGTGGTGGGACTCCTCCACTTATCCCGAAGCTACCCCTTGCACTACTTTAGACCCTGCTGAGATCCTTTCCCCTTTGTTAACATGATCTTGCTCAACCAATCCGTCCAATTCTTCCAAATTCTCTGGTTAGAACTCCCGAATTACTCAAATTCTCTAGAATCATTGACACATCCCGCCTCTCGGAAACTTGCCAACCATGCAACTGCTAACCTATTCACCGGAGATAACCCACCTATGTAATTCACCAACTGACACCTTCCAAATACGACGTACTGCACTATCTCCACGACATCAATACTCCATCCTAAGACCGTTCTCATTCACCAACCTTACTAGTCCGCCCGCTCCCTATGGACATCTACTAAATGCGCTATAATACCTTCTAATTCACTACTATGTTGCCGCTCCTCCACTTGGTCAAACTCCCCCCTTATGCGACTGCTCGACTTCCGCCTCTTACACCTAGCCTCTGGGAAATGGAACCACCGCCTAGCCTCAATTCAGTATCATTCTCTGCAACTCTTACACCAGTAGATCACCACGACTTCAAACTCTCCAAGGATCATCCTTCTCGAGCTTCTTTCATTAGAAATAACTATTCAGTCCTGAACCACCACGCACCACGATCTCTGACAATTGCTTCTCCAATACTACTTCACAACACTCTGACCCGATGCACCCGAAGCAACTATAACACCGACAGACTTAGCACGTTCCATTTGATCAAGGACGACGATAACACGTCACAGGTGAATACTCCACCTTACTTGAAAACACCAAGTTTTACTACTTCATCAATCCAAAACCTGACCACCTATAGTCCAAATGCTTTTTCTTTGTCGGAACAAAATGCTGAAATCTCAAAATCACGCCCTAAGAAGACCTCCCTTCAAGCCATTCATCAATCCAACATATGGGAAATCATTCTATCATCATATCGACATTGCGCGATAACCAATCCTAAACATCATCACAACCTGAGCATAGCCTCAAAGTTCTCAGAAACACAACAATCGAGGTGAAACAACATAATATTCTTCTGCAGGGCAACAACAGCCCCATCCAACTACACATGGGAAACACCTCGCACCATATCCGTAGGACCACATCAATTCCTCAAATTCCTGATTCATAGCAAGCGCTCCGTGATGTGTAAGATTAAGTAGGAATAAGCATAGGCATAAGCCTCAAAGGAATCGAATCGCACGATGAGGAATCAAGAAGGGAAGTACTCCTAACAGCCCTGTAGCCTCTCGAAGATAAGTACAGACGTCTCTGTACCGATCAACAAGACTCTACTAGACTTGCTCATGACTCGTGAGACCTAAGGGAACCTAGCGATCTGATACTATGTTGTCACGACCCAAAATCTAGTAAGGTCGTGATGGCGCCGGACACCACCTTAGGCAAGCCAATCATTAATTAGTTGAAATAAATTCCTATTTTAACATTTATGGAAATAATTACCTTTCACTTTATTACATAGTAACTAAATAAAAATCCGTTAAGTAAATACAATGGTTTAAATATTCCATTTCCGCAATATATCCCAACACATCCCAGAACCCGGTGTCACGAGCACATGAGAAAAGTCTAAAAATTTCAAATATACTACAAGCTTGTCCGAAATATAATTGGACAAGGAAATTAAAATAAATAAAATAGTACAGACGAGGGAGTCTCTCTCAGCTGCGGATCGCCTCCATATGGTGCAGCTCGCCTAAGTTTCCAAACCAGCCATGTCACTATGAAAGTACCTGTGCAATAAAAATGCACAGCAAGTGTAGCATGAGTACAAAAACAACGTGTACTCAGCAAGTCGCCCGCCTAACCTCAGAGAGGTAGTGACGAGAGGTCGAATTAGACACTCAC
The DNA here is from genome assembly GCA_005239505.1 of Nicotiana paniculata. Lineage (NCBI taxonomy): Eukaryota > Viridiplantae > Streptophyta > Magnoliopsida > Solanales > Solanaceae > Nicotiana > Nicotiana paniculata. The sequence goes on from ML318728.1 coordinate 2,211, forward strand.
TAAGGTCCAACAAATAAATTTAACAGAATATGATGAACACGGTAGACATGTAAAGTAGTAAAGCAGCAAATATATAAGGCACTGAAATCCAAGTAAATACTGGAAGTAAATAAATAGTTACTACTTCCTCATTTCCCCCCAAATATCTTAATTAAACAATTTCTTCTTTATTTTCCCCCAAATATCTTATCACTTCAAAATCCATGAATTTTTTTTAACAATTTAGCATGCGCATACGGGATAAGGACAACCGGCCTGAGCCATAAAAATAATCATGTTTGTGCACTGCCGAGGGTCGAACGGCCCGAACTATAAGTGCATCTTTGCCATAAAATAATCATATCTATGCAGAAACGAGGGTCGAACGGCCCGTACCATAAGTACATTTTTCAATCCGTCGTGGCGTACGGCCCGCTCCCATGAGAGTGGGGGAAATAACACTCCACTCGCGGAATGTAAATTTTGAAGCGGTCATAGGCAGTCATGCACAATCAGCAGTCCGCCCCAACTATGTCGGGAAAACAAATACTCAAGTAAATGACAGATTTCTCTTTTAAAAACCACAAAAGAGTATTTAAATCTTTTCTCGAAATTCATTTGCCAAGTTTTTATAATGTTTAATAATATAACCTTATCCGGAATACAATTGCCCGCGAAGGAAATCAATTATCTTTCTAGATGATTAAGAAAATGAACTCTAGTCTTCTTTAGATATTCAATTACGATTTCGATTATATTACCAGTCTAATATTACACGCAAGATCACAAGTACGACATCTAAGGCATGCTAGTGGGTCCTAGGCTACCCGTACATGGCATAATAGTAGCTACGCACGAACTCCTCATCTCATGCGTACATAGCCCCCGCAGATAGTAGCACATACTTAATTAGTTCACCTAGGGGGACAATTCCCTCTCACAAAGTTAGAAAGGAGACTTACCTCGCTCCGAAATTCCATAATCGGCTTCCAGTCCTTCCCGACGACTCCAATGGATCCACAATGCCCCAAAACTATCCAAACAACGACACACCAATGAAAATATACTCTAATATTTGCAATAATTCCAAATTATATAATTTTCCAACCCCGCTCAATGAATTGACCAAAATTCCTTCGGGCCCACGTGCCCGGAATCCAAAATTTCTCGAAGATATATTCTACCCATAGCTTTACTAATTCAAATATACAATTCACTATAAATTCCATGCTCATATTCGTGGTTAAAATCCAAATACAAATTTCTAGGTTTTCTTCAAGATTTCCCAATTTTCCTACGAATTGTCATGTATAATTCCATGTAATAACCTTGTATTTAACTTAGAAACATGAAGAAATTACTTACCTAACATTGCATGAAGAAATACTCCTTTGAAGCCTCCCAAAATTGCCCATGCCAAGATGAAATAGTGAGGAAATAGCCAAAAGTCACGGTTATAAAACATTCTACCTAGGCCATTTCTCGAACCTGCGATCCAGCTCTCGCACCTGTGATTCCGCAGGTGCGACCAAACTTCCGCACCTGCGGCTTTCCTCATCTCAAGCCAAACTTCGCACCTGTACTTACTGTCCGTTTCTGCGGCTTCGCAGGTGCGGAAACTCCCTTGCACCTGCGCTCCCTGCCAATCCAGCAAACTTTCGCACCTGCAGCACCATAGCAGCACCTGCGGACCAAGCCTTCCAGGTGCGGTCACACCAGATGACAGCAACCTCACCCTTCTTCAAACTCCAAACTAGACCCATTAATCACCCGGAATCCACCTGAGGCCCCCCGAGACCCTGTCCCAATTACGCCAACCTGTTCCAAAACATAGTGAGGACTTGCTCGAGGCCTCAGATCATATCAAACAACGCCGAAATCACGAATCGCTCTAAAATTCAAACCTTAAGAACTTGAAATCTTAAACTTCCACATTCGATGCCGAAACCCATCAAATCACGTCCTATTGACCTCAAATTTTGCACACAAGTTATATTCGACATTACATACCTGCTCCAACTTGCGAAATCGCATTCTGACCCTGATATCAAAATTTCCACTTTCGGTCGGATTTCTCAAAAACCTTTAAATTTCTATCTTTAGCCAAATGGCTTCAAGATAACCTACGGACATCCGAATTCACTTCCGATCGCGCTCCCAACTCCAGAATCACCATACAGAGCTATTCCCTAGCTCGGAATCCCAAATGGACATCAATATCACTGAAATGCGCTTCAAACCAAACTTAGGAAATTTTCTTCAAAATGCTGACTTCCACAATATACGCTGAAACGCTCCTGGGTTATTCAAAACCCGATACGGACATACGCTCAAGTCCGAAATCATCATTCGAACCTGCATGAACCTTCAAATCCTGATTCGGAGGTCGTTTACTCAAAGTTCCAATCTTAGGTAATGTCTCCAACTTAAGGCTTCTGAAATGAGAATTTTCTTTCCAATTTGCCTCCGAACTTCCCGAAATTTCAATTTCCGACCAAACACACAAGTCATAATACCTGAAATGGAGCTGCTCACGACTTCAAACCGCTGAATGACGTGCTAGAGCTCAAATCGACCGGTCGGGTCATTACAACCTGTCAACACCACCAGTCTTGGTACTGCCTGAGCCAAGTAGACCTCTGTTACTCTACCTTGCAGTGTTAGATGGATTTCAGCTGCCTTCTGGGGCAGCACGATGAAACAGGAAGAAAGGAGCAAGCCATTTGTTATCTCAGCAAGAAGTTCACTCCATATGAGGCCCGGTATTCTCTATTGGAACGCACCTGTTGTGATTTACTTGGGTAGATCAGAAGCTGAGGCATTACTTCTGTCCCTACACAACGTATCTCATATAGAGAATGGATCCATTGAAGTACATCTTTCAGAAGTCCATGCCCACTGGCAAGCTAGCCAAGTGTCAAATCCTGCTGAGTGAGTTTGATATTATCTATGTGACTCAGAAAGCAGTCAAGGGACAAGCACTGGCAGACCATCTTGCTGAGAACCCTGTAGATAGAGAATACAAACCTATGAAAATGTATTTTCCTAATGAAGAGGTATCATTCATAGGAGAAGACATTGTAGCATCCTATGACGGTTGGAGAATGTTCTTTGATAGAGCAACGAACTTCAAGGGAATTGGCATTGGAGCAGTCCTAATATCAGAAACCGGTCAGCATTATCCGGTATCTGCCAAACTCAAATTCCCCTGCACCAACAATATGGCAGAGTATGAAGCCTGTATATTAGGGCTCAACATGTCCATTAAGATGAATGTCCAGGAGCTGTTAGTGATTGGTGACTCAGATTTGCTGGTACATCAGGTACAAGGAGAGTGGGCTACCAAGAATTCCAACATACTGCCGTATCTTCACCACGTACAGGAATTAAGAAGGAGGTTCACGAATATAGAATTCGGCATGTCCCCAGATTCCAGAAAGAGTTCGCCGATGTATTAGCTACTTTGTCCTCAATGATCCAACACCCGGACAAGAATTTCATTGATCCTAATCCCGTAAAGATCCATAATCAGCCATCTTATTGTGCCCATGTTGAAGAGGAAGCAGACGGAAATCCTTGGTTTCATGACATCAAGGAGTATTTGGCAAAAGGAGATTACCCAGAGCTTGCGAATCCCACTTAGAAACGCACACTTCGAAGACTATCCAACAACTTCTTTCATAGCGAGGAATCCTATATAGGAAGACTCCCGATTTGGGATTATTACGTTGTGTCGACGCAAAGGAAGCATCCAAGCTGCTAGAGGAGATTCATGCTGGGACCTATGGCCCGCATATGAACGATTTTGTTCTGGCAAAGAACATACTCCCACCTGGTTACTTTTGGATGACTATGGAAATATAATGCATCTAGTATATCCGGAAATGCCACCGTTGTCAGATACATACAGATATGATAAAGATACCTCCAAACAAGTTCAATGCAACAAGCTCACCATGGCCGTTCGCCACCTGGGGCATGGACAATACTGGAACAATCAAGACTGCCGTCTCTATCGAACACAGGTTCATTCTGGTAGCCATCGACTATTTCACCAAATGGGTCGAAGCAGCATCCTACAAAGCAGTGACTAAGAAAGTCGTGGCAGACTTTGTCCCTGATCGTATTATTTGTCGATTCAGGATTCCTAAGTCAATCATCACCGACAATGGCTCCAATCTCAACAGTGACTTGATGAAAGCTATGTGCGAGGCTTTCTAGATCAAACACAAGAATTCCACAGCTTATAGACCTCAGATGAATAGAGCTGTAGAAGCCGCCAACAAAAACATCAAGAAGATACTAAGAAAGATGGTAGAAAGGCACCATCAGTGGCACGAGAAGTTATCATTTGCCTTATTCGGATATCGCACCACAGTTCGCACCTCAACATGGGCAACTCCCTATATGCTAGTTTATGGTACTGAGGCTGTTATTCCTGCCGAAGTTGAGATTCCATCTCTAAGAATTATACAAGAAGCTGAGCTCAGCGACACAGAATGGGTAAAGAGCCGTTATGAGCAACTATCCCTCATAGACGGAAAGAGAATGAATGCAGTCTGTCATGGTCAACTCTATCAGAACAGAATGACCCGAGCCTTCAAACAGAGAGTCAAGCCTAGACAGTTCACACCGGGGCAGCTGGTGCTGAAGAAGATCTTTCCACATCAAGACGAAGCCAAAGGGAAGTTCTCTCCCAACTGGCAGGGTCCGTACATGGTTCACCGGGTACTGACAGGAGGAGCACTTATACTCGTAGAAATGGACGGAGAAGTCTGGCCAAAGCCAATCAATTCAGATGCAGTCAAACGCTACTATGTGTAATCTTTATGCTTTCTCAATGATGTAAATTGAACTACGCCTGACCTGATTCCCGTTTAAGAGGGGATACATAGGCAGCCTATGGGTTCGGTCGTAATTCAATAAAAATTTCATTTTTCCCCGCAATTGGAAACTGGGGCAGAATTTTGAGGAGGACTCTCAAAACTCTGAAGCAAGTTCAGCCAATCGTCGCACGAGAAATAGCAAAAAACATTCATCCATCCAACTGGAACAGAATTTTGAGGAGCCGCACGAGCAACAATCAGAGACATTCACCCATCAAACTGGGTCAGAATTGTTAGGAGGACCCTCAAAATTCTGTAGCAGGAGAGGTTGCAATGTCCCGACCCGTGTCACGGTCATCGGTTCATCCCAAAATTATTTTTTAATTATACATTATGCTTTTACAAAATCATGCATGTTTGTTTTTTAAACAGAGTTTTTTTAGCAACGCTACCCAATAATACAAAAAGTATCATCAGATCGAGCCCAACAAGTCAAGAAAAGCCATCGGGGATACGAACTAACCCCCCTCGTTTATAGAACTCACGATCTTTCTTTTTTTGCAGGCACTAAGGTTGCAAAATCCCTAAACGAACTGTCCGCCTAGGGGACAAACGTTCTCCAAAATACGACTCCCAAAACTGCTACACTTGCCGACATTCGCACATGCCTCAATGCTTTGCAGTCACAATGCCGCAATTCATCACCAGCTAAGAATTCCTACTATCATTTTATTTCTTGCATAAGGCTGCCATTTTGCCTTCCGAGGTTAAGCTCTTCCTGCATCTACATTTTGCATAAGGCTACCTTTCTGCCTTCAGATACTAAACGTTGTCTCCATCTGCATCTACATCATTCCATAAGGCTACCATTCTGCCTTCCGAGGTTAAGCTCTACCTCCATCTACATCATTGCATAAGGCTACCATTCTGCCTTCCGAGGTTAAGCTCTACCTCCATCTACTACCATTCTGCCTTCCGATACCAAGCGCTGTCTCCATCTGCATTTGCATCTTTTCATAAGGCTACCATTTTTCCTTCCAAGGTTAAGCTCTACCTCCATCTACATCATTGCATAAGGCTACCATTCTGCCTTCCGAGGTTAAGCTCTACCTCCATCTACATCATTGCATAAGGCTACCATTCTGCCTTCCGAGACTAAGCATTGTCCCCATATGCATTGCATAAGGCTACCATTCTACCTTCCGAGGCTAAGCTCTACCTCCAATTTACCTTTCGAGACTAAACGCTGTCTCAAGCACTATTTACTTTGCTTTCCTTTCGGGCTAAGCTCTACCCTTTTATTCGCAAGACTAAGCTCTGTCTCGTCAGCATCATTCTATTGCATCTGCACGGGCTGAAATATCGCCAACTCATCTAAAGGCGTCATCGTTCGGAGGCACCATTTTCATGGCCCGAGAACACCATGCCATGGCCTGAGGATCTCTTTCAACCTCCACATATCATTATTCAAAGGCATCATGGTTCGGAGGCACCACCCTCATGGACCGAGAACATTATTTTCATGGCCTGCGAATCCTGCATCAATCAATTCATAGCCCAGGACGTCATGGTCTGAGGACGTCATCCTTAATCATCCGAAGACATCATTCATGGTCCAACGGGAATTTGCATCATGTTTAAATTACGCACAATATATGCTTGTATTATTTATTTGCAGGTAATCCGGGGAGAAAACTGCCATCCCGGCAGGAGCGGTTCCGCTCCAGTTCTCCTAACCACCCCCTAAGCCGCTTATTCAATCAGTCCCAAATGTTGCGTTGTTCTTGTAAGAAACTTCATCAGTATACTTCACCGATGACTCCTGAACTACATACGACCTGATTCTTGGAAACCCAGGGATATGTAGGCAACTCAAAAACCAGGGTACGACCGGAATCTCTCCAAACCATTTCACTCGGTCAAAATTGGCCATCATGTCTTTACCTGACAACTCTTTCATCCTTCCCGGGTAAAGAGGGGCAGCTGTTGATTCCCAATTTTTTCTCAAATTATTTTCAACTTGCATATATACCTTCAAAATCAGACTTTCATAGCAATTGGTATTTTTCTATAATTTTCCCACTTTTTTATTCATTTATTTTAATTCATCCAGTGTTTTCATTTATAATAATTAATTATAAATTACATTACAAATGATTTCAAAAACATTTCTTGTCTTAATATATTATTTTTAACCCTATTAAGATTTAATTATTTCACAAATTAGCCAATATGGCATTATTTGGCTATAATTACAATAATTTTTCAATTATAGCCTAATTGTACATTTTATACCATTTTAATTCAATAGTTAGTCATTTTATATTTTAAATATTAGTTAATTACCTTAATTTCACCTATTTAGCCTTATTTTTATTTTATGTAATTGTTAGCTATTTTTATTAATTCTTTATCTATTTAATTGGGTATTTAATAATTAGCCCGTTCCTATTTAAAATCAGGCCTAAATCAAATCTGACCCCAACCCAATTGCGACCAGCCCAATACCCAATCCAAATAACCCAAGCCCAATCACTAATCCTACCCGACCCGATCCCCACTTTTGATCTGGACCGTTGACTAATTTTAATCAACGGACCAGATCCGTAATTTCCTAATTAAACCCCTAACAACTACCCCCCTGTTTCATTCACTCGCTCATTCATCTCTCTACCTCCCTCTCTCTCTATCATTCATCTCTCTACCTCCCTCTCTCTCTATCTCTGGTTCTCTCTAGAACCTTCTCGTCTCCTCCTCTCCGATGGAGTCTATCCACCTTCTCCGGCCACCTCCCTTGCCGGAAGTTATGTCCTCTCATCATTTCCCGGCCCCTGCTTCACCCCATGCCGGTCTGATGATACCTCAAGGCCCTCAGGTGAACTTGGAGCGGTTCAACTCCTACCAATGGTCTCTCATGCCATTTTCCGGCCACCTTCGGCCGTTTGAGTAAGATCTGTGACTTCTCCGGCTAAAGCCTGTGACATTTTAAGGTTTTCTTGTTTTCTCTGGGTTCTCTGAAACCCTAACTCCTAATATTTTCCGATTTTTCTTTTAGTTCTGTTTTAGATCTGTGTATGTTATGGAGCTTTTTACATGTCTCCTTCAAAGAAACCTTCCTATTTCTAAATGTTCCTTCATCTCAAAATTAGGGTTTCATAACCCATCTTTCAAAACCATTTTTTTTTGCTTTTACTATCATTCTATGATTCTTTCTATGATTCAACGGTTTATTTGAAGTTTTCTTTTCATTTTGACTTATTATGCTGAAAACCTAGGTTTTCCTAAATTCTGAGTCTATCTTTGACTTATATGTTTTTTTGAATGTATGAACTCTTATTTCTCATAAATGTTTAAGTTTTCTGTGATTTTACCCTGTTTTGCTCATTAGGGTTTCTGATTATTTTCTCTTTTGCTTATATCATGTTCGTCCCATTTAATCCCTTTAGTGTTACTGATTTGTCTCTAAACCTATATGATTTTTGCTACTATAGACACTAGGGTTTTCAACTCTTTAATTCTCCTTGTTTGTTTAAATGTGTGCTAAACCTCGAATCCCTAATTCTATGTGATTCTTTAGCTTTCTATGCTTTTACTTGCCTATTATTTTCCTAATTGATTTTTGTTCCTGTTCGAGTCCTTGAGTCTCTGCAACTTTAGTTTGTTAGGGTTCCTAATTTATTATTTGCACCCCTGATTCCTTGAGATTTGAAGAACCTTACTGATTTCTTGTGGGATATTCTTCTGACTTCCGACTTTTAACTTATTTTCTTACCTTGTTACATGATTAATTTGTTGATAATTTATTATTATTTCCTTAATTGATATCTTCTGAACCTAGTCTCAATTGTCTACTTGAATTGGGTTGAAATTGTTTCCTTATATGTTATATGCATAAGAACTTTATTTAATTGTTATTTACCTACTAGCCGTTTGAGTTTGACCCCTTCAATCAAAGGATACCCAATTGCCTGCTATACTTACACTGTTTTATATTCCTCTAAGCTATATATGGTCTTTTCCTTATTTTGTTACTTACCGTTTGAATAACTCCCTTAATTATGGGAGTACTTGTGCTGATTCACTCTGATTGATACCAAGTCCCATAATTATTGCTTGATTATGATTTTTACCTTACTTTTCCCCCAGCTTTCAAAACTATATATGCATACTCTTCTCTCATTTTTAAAACACGAACAGACACAAGCATACTCATTGCTCTCTCTCTTACTTTCGTACACACTCTCTCTTATTGACTACTGGCTACTCAGTCGACTGAAAACCAAGACTGAGTAACTTATTACTGTTCTACTGCTCTACTTTCTCTACTGCTCTCTTGCTCTGCACACTACTGTCCTATTGCTCTACTTCTCTTCACACTAATGTTCTACTCTCTCAATCTTGACTGGTATGTCTTCTATTTGATTTACAGCATCCAAAACAACATGTTTATGTTCTTATTTCACTTTCTCTTATTTCTTTTATGCTTCTACTTGTGGTTCTACTGTTTACCTTGTAACTAGCATATCTATTTTGTCTATGTGATTTCCCTTCCCCTTATTTCAGCATGTCTACTGCTCCTCCTATTTGTTTGTTACAATTCTGCCTTACTCCCTTACCCCAGTACATTATCAGCATGTGTGCATGACACCCTAGATACTAAGTAATCCTGAACCCCTTCCCTGAACTTAATGTGTGAACCCGTTTGGCATCCCTCAATCTAATGTTGTTAAACTCCATGCATGAACATTTTGTGATAGAATGTGTTGTGACTATTTAAGTCCTGTAATACTTTCTCTGATGTCTACCAGTGTGCAAAAATGTGCTTTCACATGTGAACTATTTGTCCCCAATTTCCCTTTCCCCTGTTTGTGTTTATGTGTGTTATTCTGATTCTGAGATTGTCCTGCTCACCTTATTTCAAGCTGGTTTTCACCGAAGCAAACTCTTATGTCACTCTCCAAAACCATTTTCAAACTGTTTTTCAATTCAACTCTTTTCTAAACTATATCAAGCATTCTCACATACTCTTAGAAGTCTAGGTTCTGCCCCCTTAACCTGTGACTGCTTAGGGACCCTTATGAGCTCCCTCTGAACTCTGACACATTAAGGATGGCTCTTCCACATTGCATTTACTCAATTCTGGTTGTGAATCTGGGTGTGAGCATTGCCCGGGATCCCTTGAGATCCTTAGGGAACTTTGACACACCTGGATCATGTGAAAGGTTGTGAATCAATGGCATTGAGGCATTCTGGAGATTATGGGCCTATCAGTAGGCTCCCTATAGTATAACTTCTTATTTTCTCATTTCAATTATGTAATTGTGCCCAATTGTCTGTAATAATTATTTGTAAAAAACTTTGGGGCCGGATAGTGAAAAGGGAAGGGCAATACACATGCTATAATTATTAAAGGGTAGAATGCTTCTAGGTTTACATTCCCTACCTGTGCACTAGAACTCATGTTTAGGACTAATCATGCATTAGATATCCTGCTCCTTAGGTCCCATGTTTATTGTTTTAGCATCTCATTTGGTATCATCGTTTATCACTTAGAAAATCATGCTCTAGGATTAAACGTTAATATAAACCTGCTATTCATTTAAACCATGTCGAATATTGTTGTAATGTTGTGGTATACTTAGAAATCCTGCCTAGGATAACAACGCGCTAATAAACAGTTCACTCTCATATTCTGAAAGCATGTTCAATACTTTAACTTTATGCATTTAGCAAATCCTGCCTAAGAATTCTGCACACAACCCATTCTGCATCTCCATATTTGCATAATATCATGTTTTAAGACTCATTCTCCGCCTAATTACCAATGCATGAAAAAGGACCTAAAATTGTTTTACCACGTCTCTAAACAACTAGTGATAATTTTGCATTTGATGCAACACCTAAGTACAACATGTTTAGGCAAAACAACTCAAACAGTTTCTTTAATAATCTTGGTAATTACTGAGCATTGTCCTATGCCTAGGCAAGCCTTAGGTAATTAAAGTTGTTAAAACTGGAAATATGTTTATTTATGTATGTTGCTTAATTATCAACAGGATAAAAATCTGTAAGCAAAACTGATTAAGACTTCCTCGATGGGTTATGAATCAAATCTGTCTTTGTGTTATCATTTAGATACCATGCTTAGGATCTGAACCTGAATCTGGACCTTAACTGTGTATGAGTCATGCTGTTTAAGTGTACTATGTGTGGAGGTATTCTTGAGCCCCTTAATTGTTTTCCATGTTTTTCCCTTATGTGCAGTCTTACCTGTTTTGTTATCTGTCGCCCTAGAATTTTTACCTTAAAAACCTGAGGGTCTGCCTAGAACTTCCCTTTAGGATAATCCTCCGGGACTAATAGGAAGGGACGGGTAACATCATTCAATAGAGTTCGTGACCAACACACGCTTTAATTTCCTTCACGGGGTGGGAAAGGGTAGAATATGGATATGATGATTGGTACGCTAATACCATGTGTAGCCCTTTTTTGAGGAGTGATTACTGGGTATTGTACTCATGTGATCCATATTATATTAAACCTAGGATACCCTTTATATGCTTATATCGTAATACTTTCAAAATCTAACCTTCTTTACTATTTTCAAGCATCTGCATGCTTAAGACTTAAATCCCCTCGTATTTGAGCCTTTATTTGTTTGTTTGCTAAGACGTACAAATTCACAAAAGTTGTTTGGCCGGGAACCACACTTGTGGATCCTGAGGGGTGCATGAAACCTTCCCCTCAGGATAATTTCAAGCCTTTACCCTATCTCTGGTTAAGAACTTAGTTGTAAATGAACCTCTTTGATTTCCTAACGCACCTTTAAAAATCGTTAGGTGGCGACTATCAAAAATAAAAACCCCTTTCCCAAAAGGAAAGATTTTTCTCAACCGAATGTCATAAACCCGTTCTCCGCGAGGAAAGAGGGGGAGCGACAACTGGTTCTGCCAAGAAATTATGGAGGGATTTTCTGTTGACCAGGCCAGCTGGATCACCTGCTCTGACTTGGGATCAATTCTCTCATCTCTTTTTGGAAAAGTTCTTGCCTGTTACTACCCGAGCGGAGAAGCGTCATCAGTTTGAGCGACTTCAGCAGGGCAACATGACTGTGACCCAGTATGAGACTCGTTTCGTAGATTTGGCTAGGCATGCCATTCTCTTATTACCCACACACACACACACACACACACACAGAGAGAGAGAGAGTCGGACGGTTTATTGATGGCCTTGCTCAGTCCATCAGGTTGCTGATGGACAAGGAGATAGGGACCGATATTTATTTACAGGATGCAGCTAATATAGCTAGGAGGGTTGAGTCAGTTCTTGGGATGGGAGGTTAGGGGTCAGACAAGGACCTCGCCATTTCGGTGGTTTCAGTGGTGCCTCGTCTGGAGGAGGGAGGTCATTTAGCAGAGGCCATTCTTCCAGGCCATTTCATTCAGCACTACATGCTTCACATGGTACTTCGGTTGGTCGTGGTTCTTATCTGCCTCCTTCTGCTAAGCCAGTTTACAGTGATCCTTCAGCTTCTATTAGATCACCTCCTCTACAGAGTGTTCCGCGTGGTCAGTTGATTCGTCCGGGTCACCATACTCTTCAGCAGGGATGTTTCGAGTGTGGTGAATATGGGCATGTCCGAACGACTTGTCCGAATTACGCGGGTAATCAGTTTCAGCAACATGGTTCTCATGCTATAGTTCCAGCACCAGCTCCAATACCACCTGCCCAGCCAGCAAGGGGTTGGGGTCAGGTAGTTAAAGGTAAAGTCCAGAATGTTAGAGCTGGAGGATAGATTCCTAGAGGTGGAGACCTAGCATATTGATATACTTTCTACGGTATGGCTGAGGTCGTTACATTAAATGATTTCATTACAAGAAAAATCTCTAATTATTATAGAGTGATGATTTCCCGAGTGTAATTAGGTTATGCTAATCTAATAAAATTCTTCTAATATGCTCCAATCTCGGGTGAACTTCGTAACTCAAAAAAAAATCTACTTATGTGAATACTTGTATTGAGAAACTCTATCGAGATAGCTATGTTTATCATTAGGTGTTTAAAAGAAGAAAAATGGAAAGTTTCGATTGGCATGATATGCATACTACTTGTGATTGAGAATTGAGGGAGAGATCCTCTCTTTTTAATATGATTTGAGATGTTTAAATCGAGCTACGAGTCGTGGTGGAAGTTACGTAAGGACGAGGTCCTTGTGATGGAAATTCTTGTGTTTAAATTCTCCCTTGTGAATTAAACTTTTAGTATAATACTGGTAGGGAGTCATGAATGTTAGGCTTATTCAACGATTTATGTAACAATAATGATGATAATCATAATAATAAATGAATAAATAATAATAAAAGTAATACTAATAATAAGTAAATAAATAGATTAATTAATTAATTAACTGTGCATAATTTTCCAAATACGTGTTATAATTATTTAGCTTATAATCATAATAATAAATGAATAAATAATATTAAAAGCTAATAATAAGTAAATAAATAAATAAATAGATAAATAAATTAATTAACTGTGCATAATTTGCCAAATCCGTGTTATAATTATTGAGCTTTGACCTACGAGGTATGTGCACGCCCGTGTGGCGTTAAATAAGACCCGTTAATTCGGGTACATAATTATGAGATATTCATGAATTGCATCTCATTATCAGTATTGTGAAGGGTAGAAAGGGGATTATTGTTACGTGAAGTTCTTGGGTGATTCGGTAATTGATTATGAACAACTATTAAGATCATATTGAGCCGAAAGGGTGTTCCATTCAAATGGTCAGACGAGTATGGGTGGAGCTTTCAGAAGCTCAAGACAGCCTTGACTTCAGTACCGGTGTTGGTATTACCTTCAGATTCGGGTTCTTTCACGGTGTATTGTGATGCTTCCCGAGTTGGCCTTGGAACAATATTGATGTAGGATGGCAGGGTGATTGCGTATGCGTCTCGTCAATTAAAAGTCCATGAGAAGAATTACCCTGTTCATGACTTAGAGTTGGCAGCCATTGAGCATTCATTGAAAATTTGGAGGCATTATCTTTATGGTGTGCCGTGTGAGGTTTTCACTGACCATCGCAACCTCCATTACTTGTTGCAGCAGAAAGATCTAAATTTGAGGCAGCGGAGATGGTTAGAATTACTAAAGATTATGATGTCACCATATTGTATCACCCAGGTGCAGCTAAAATGTACCAAGATTAGAGGTAGCATTATTGGTGGGGAGGGATGAAAAAGGACATTGTGGCGTATATGGCTCGTTACTTAAATTGTCAGCAGGTAAAGTATGAATATTAGAGACCTAGTGGTTTGCTTCAGCAAATAGAGATTCCTGAGTGGAAGTGGGAGCGTATCGCTATGGACTTCGTTGTTGGGATCCCACGGACTCAGAGGAAATTCGATGCAGTTTGGGTGGTTGTGGATAGGCTGACTAAATCAACACATTTTATTCCCGTGATAAGTACTTATACTTCAGAGCGATTGGTTGAGTTATATTTTCGGGAGGTTGTTCTCCTTCATGGTGTGTTCATGTCTATCATTTTTGATCGAGGTACGCAGTTTACCTTGCACTTTTGGAGAGCAGTTCAGCGTGAGTTGGGTACCCGAGTAGATTTGAGTACAACATTTCACCCTCAGACTGACAGGCAGTCCGAGCGTACCATTCAGATATTAGAGGATATGTTCTTCTCTTGTGTCATTGACTTTGGAGGTTCGTGGGATCAGTTCTTGTCGTTACCGGAGTTCGCTTATAATAATAGTTATCAGTCGAGCATTCAGATGGCTCCTTATGAGGCGATATATAGTAGACGGTACAGATCACAGTTGGATGGTTTGAGCCGGGAGAGGCTCGGATGTTGGGTATAGACTTAGTTCAGGAGGCCTTAGATAAGGTCAAGATTATTCAAGAGAAACTTCGTGCAGCTCAGTCTAGGCAAAAGAGTTATGTCGATCGTAAGGTTCTTCATGTAACATTCATGGTTGGAGAGAGAGTATTGCTTTGTGTGTCTCCCATTAAGAGGGTTATGAGATTTGGGAAGAAGGGTAAGTTGAGCCCTAGGTATATCGGGCCGTTTGAGATTCTTGATAGAGTGGGGGAGGTGACTTATAGACCTGCATTGCCTCCAGGGTTATCCTCAGTTCATCCGGTATTCCACGTGTCTATGCTTCAGAAATATCATGGTGAACCGTCCCACGTGTTAGATTTCAGCTCTGTCCAATTGGACCAAGACTTGGCTTATGAGGGGGAGCAGGTAGCCATTTTAGACCGAAAGGTTCGTCAGTTGAGATCTAAGAGTTATCCTTCAGTTCAAGTGCAGTGGAGAGGCCATCCCATTGAGGCAGCTACTTAGGAGTCCGAGTCGGACATGCCGAGTAGGTATCCACACTTGTTTTCGATTTCAGATGATTTTCTATGTCCGTTCGAGGATGAACGTTTGTTTTAGAAGTGGAGGTTGTGATGACCCAAGGGGTCATTTTATAAATTTAGACTCGGTTCCGTGCTTAATAGCCATAAAAAGAAAAAATTTAAATACCTCGCTTTGCGCGCGTAGTCCGGGCATGAAATCGGAAAGCTTTTATGTGAAAATATGAGAAAATAGTGATTTCTAGAATTTAAATTTGATTATAGTTGACTTTGGTCAACATTTTGAGTAAACGGGCCCGGATTTGTGTTTCGACGATCCCGGGAGGTCCGCAGTAAAATATGGGACTCGGGCGTATGCCCGGAAATAAATTACGAGGTCCCAAGCCTTAGAAATCAATTTTTTTAAAGAAATTGTTCTGCTGAAATATTTATGATTTAAATAAAAGAAATAATGTTTGAAATCATTGGTATCGGGTCCGTATTTTTGTTGCAGAGCTCGGTACAGATTTGTTATGATATTAAAAGGTTGACTGTGAAATTTGGTAAAAAACGGAGTTCGTTTGACGTGAATCGGACATCCAGTTGAAGAGTTATGAAATTTAAGAGTTCTTGTTAAAAATGATAAGTTTTGAGGTTTAATTCATAGTTTTACATGTTATTTTCATGATTTGATCGCACGAGCAAGTCCGTATGATGTTTTTAGACTTGCGTGCATGTTTTGTTTAGAGCCCCGAAGGCTCGAGTGAGTTTCGGGTAGGCCATGGGGTGTTTTACACTTGAAGAGAATTGCTGGTTTTCATTTTCTGGTGTCCAGGTCTGTTGTTCTATGCGACCGCATAGGAAGGTCCGCGATCGCATAGTGTAAATTTTGAGAGCCTTTTTTTGTTCTATACGATCGCATAGTAAGGTCCGCGATCGCATAGTGTAAAGTCTGAGGGGCCCTTTTTTTATTCTATACAATCACACTGGGTCTCACGCGATCGCACTGCTCCTTCCCCTTACCCTATGTGAACGC
Organism: Nicotiana paniculata; assembly: GCA_005239505.1. Lineage (NCBI taxonomy): Eukaryota > Viridiplantae > Streptophyta > Magnoliopsida > Solanales > Solanaceae > Nicotiana > Nicotiana paniculata. The sequence continues at coordinate 18,402 of ML318728.1, forward strand.
ATCCCTTTTAGTGCGATCGCATAGGTCTTCAGCCCAGCTAATATAAATACTCTTCTAAAAACGGGCAGACCTTCTTCTTCGCCATATTTTCGAGGTTTACATCCCTAATAGCGATTTTCTTCAACAATTATCATCCCCAAGACATAGGTAATCAATTCTAAACTTTGTTCTTTCAATTCCTTACTGTTTTTCATCACTTTTAAAGCAAAAACTAAAAGTTTTCTTGGTAAAAATTGAGGGTTTGGGTAGAATTAGGGAATCTTGTAAAAATAAAATTGTTATATAGAATTGAGGTCGGAATTCATAACTAATTGTATATTTGGGTTCGTGAGTGAATGGGTAAAAGAAACTTGGTCCGAACCCCGAGTTTAGACCAAGCGGGCCCGGGATCGGGTTTTCACTTTTTTTGAGAAAACTTAGGAAAAATTATTCTTTTCAATAAAGTTAGTTCCTTTAGCATTAATTGATGATATTGAGTTAATTATGATTAGATTCGAGCAAGTTAGAGCAAGATTCTAAGGGAAAAGCTATAATTGAGCAGTGAGTGGCCTACGAGATTGAGGTAAGTGTTTGGTCTAACTTTGACTTGAGGGAATAGGAACTCCCACTTGTTTGCTATGTGAAATGCATGTGTGTGGTGTATAGGTGAGATGACGAGTATCTATGCACCACCAAATTGCCTGTTAAACAATATCCCTTTCCCGTTCCCAACTTAATTGATTCTTGTCTTAATTGTTCATTATTGTTTCTATGACTACTTGGTCTTATTATTTTGTTGTTAAATATTGTTGTGGTTATTTTGGAAAGAGTATTGGTTGTTTTAGCTGATTTCCTTGTGGTACGAAATGGTTGAGCGGTTTGGCAATGTTTTTACGAAGTATATATATTTATGTTCATGTTGGTTTCATTTTGAAATTATTGAGGAAGTTGCGAGAAATGTTGTTTAACTGTTTCGTGATTGTTGAGGTTCACGTGGTTATTTGGCCTCAATCGATTATTTCCAATTATTGTTGTAAGTGTGCTAAAAGTGTTGGTTGCTCTCTCCATTTTATTATTGTACATAAAGACTGAGTTGGATTGACAGTGTTACGGAGGTGATATATATATTTTGGCTGGTTTTATTGTGGGATGATATTGTTTAAAGCTTACGAGCCATACTTTTTTCTGTTTGAAATTGTTGATATAAAAGTGTTGTGAAAAGCTTGGCCTGCACTGTGAAAGTTTTTGATGAATAAACAAAGTTGATTGTTATAAGAGGGTTGTGATAAGGGGGTTGTGATAAGGGGGGACAATTGATTGTGAAAGGGGTGAATAAATTGATTGTGATAAGAGTGAATAGGTGGGATTGGGTTACAGGTCGCAACAAGACAGTGAAAATGGGGAATAATGATGTTTTACTGATTTTTTAAATTTTAAGGATTTGAAAATTCTTGTTTTAGTCTACGATTTTTCTTATATTTCGTACATGTGATTTATTTAAAGTAAAGTTTGTAAACTTGGAGATTTACTTGAGTATTGGTTATAGCTGAGACCTGGAAAAAGGCGGCTGAGTTATTTTATTGATGTTGTAGTGTTTATTTATTTGTTTGTACTTTTCCTTCTTTCTATATATATTATAGTCACAGGTTATATGTTGTTAATGCCCCTCCGTAGCCTCGTCAGTACTTCATCGAGGTTAGGCTCGACACTTACACAGTACATGGGGTCGGTTGTACTGATACTACACTCTGCACTCTTTTGTACAGATTTAGGTACCGACCAGCAGTAGAGAAATTTAGTGCGGCTATTCATTTATTCGGAGACACGAGGTATATCTGCCGGCGTTCGCAGATCCCGAGAGTCTTCTCCTATTTCTTATAAAACTATTATATTATATTCAGGACAATTGTACTATTTTTTTTCAGCCCAGTATTTGTAGTATTCTTTAGTAGTTCGTGAATTGTGACACCAGACTCTGGGGTAGTTCTAGATTTATTTATATAATTAGTTTGTGGCTTAGTTTAACTGATTGTTTATTATATTATATTTGGAATTATTTATTGAAAGCCATTAGATCAAGTTTAGTTTAAAATTAATTTATTCTGTTTAAATGGTTAATTAAAGGAAATAGATAAGAGAACTCTAACATTGGCTTGCCTAGAAAGTGTGGTGTTAGGCGCCATCACGATCCCTAAGGTTGATAATTCGGGTCGTGACAAGTTGGTATCAGAGCACTAGGTTGCTTAGGTCTCACAATTCACGAACAAGCTTAGTAGAGTCTGAAGGATCGGTACGGAGACGTCTGTACTTATCTTTCGGAGGCTATTGAGTTAGGAAACAACTCCATTTTTATTTCTACTCTATAGTGCGACTCTTGTATCCCAAATACTGATTAGATTCTTCTATTCTCTCGCAGGTGGCGAGAACATGTGCTTCATCTTCCGCTGACCAGCATTCCGGTCCTCCAGCAGCAGCAACTCCTACTAGGGGCAGAGGCCGAGGCCGCACCAAAGGCTGAGGCAGGGGCATGACTCAACCCATTGCTCAGGAAGCATCCCCAGCTGCGGAACCCCATATTGAGATTAATGAGGGGGTTCCAGATCAGGTCGTTCCAGCAGGGCCAGCTCAGGTTCCCGAGAGGTTTATTGCTACCCCGGTTCTTCAGGATGCTTTGGTTCGTTTAGTGGGCTTGATGGAGAGTGTGGACGAAACGGGCACATTCCCTGTTGCAGCAGCCGTATCTCAGGCTGGAGGAGGGGTCCAGCCTCCTGCTACCCACACTCCAGTTCAGACTATTCCTCAGGTTCAGACCCCGATAGCCAATCCCGTTGGGGTAATTCAGCCAGCTGCAGCAGTGCCGCCCGTTAATGGGGCAGCTATGTCTACCGATGCTTTGGGGAGACTTGACAGGTTCATTAAGTTATTCCCTGTCCATTTCGGTGGTGCTACTTCAGAGGATCCTCAAGAATATCTGGACAGTTGTCATGAGGTTCTGCGTAATATGGGTATTTTGGAGACCAATGGGGTCGATTTTGCTGCTTTTCAGATGACTGGTTCTGCCAAGAAATGGTGGAGGGATTTTCTATTGACCAGGCCAGATAGATTACCTGCTCTGACTTGGGATCATTTCTCTCATCTCTTCTTGCAAAAGTTCTTGCATGTTACTACCTGAGAGGAGAAGCGTCATCAGTTTGAGCGACTTCAGCATGGCAGCATGACTGTGACCCAGTATGGGACTCGTTTTTTGGATTTGGCTAGGCATGCCATTCGCTTATTGCCCACAGAGAGAGAGAGAGAGAGAGAGAGAGAGAGAGAGTCTGACGGTTTATTGATGGCCTTGCTCAGCCTGCAGGATGAAGATGGCCAAGGAGACAGGGACCGATATTTCTTTAGAGGATGCAGCTAATATAGCTAGGAGGGTTGAGTCGGTTCTTGGGATGGGAGGTCAGGTGTCAAACAAGAGACCCTGCCATTCCGGTGGTTTCAGTGGTGCCCCGTCTAGAGGCGGGACTTCATTTATCAGAGGCCATTCTTCTAGGCCATTTCATTAGGCACTACAGGCCTCACATGGTACTTCGGTTGGTCGTGGTTCTTATCTGCCTCCTTCTGCTAAGCAAGTTTACAGTGCCTTTCAGCTCCTATTAGAGCACCTCCTCGGCATAGTGTTCCGCGTGGTCAGCTGATTCGTCCGGGTCAGCATACTCTTCAGCAGTGATGTTTCGAGTGTGGTGAATATGGGCATGTCCGGAGGACTTGTCCGAATTATGTGGGTAATCAGTTTCAGCAACATGGTTCTCATGCTATAATTCCAGCACCAGTTCCAGTACCACCTGCCTAACCAGCAAGGGGTAGGGGTCAGGTAGTTAGAGGTAGAGGCCAGAATGTTAGAGCTGCAGGATAGATTCCTAGAGGTGGAGACCTAGCCTATTTGATATACTTTCTATGGTATGGATGAGGTCGTTACATTAAATGATGTCATTACAAGAAAAATCTCTAATTATTATAGAGTGATGATTTCCCGAGTGTAATTTGTTTATGTGTATCTAATAAAATTCTTCTAATATGCTCCACTCTCGGGTGAACTTCGTAACTCAAAAAATAAAAATGTACTTATGTGAATACTTGTATTGAGAAACTCTATAGAGATACATATGTTTATCATTAGGTGTTGTAGTGTTGTTTAGCGGAAAATATTTAAAAGAATAAAAATGGAAAGTTTCGATTGGCACGATATGCATACTACTTGTGATTCAGAATTGAGAGAGAGATCCTCACTTTTTAATATGATTTGAGATGTTTAAATCGGGTTACGAGCCACGGCGGAAGTTATGTAAGGACGAGGTCCTTGTAATAGAAATTCTTGTATTTAAATTCTCCCTTGTGAATTAAACTTTTACTATAGTACTGGTAGGAAGTCATGCATGTTAGGCTTATTCAACGATTTATGTATAAAATAATGATGATAATCATAATAATAAATGAATAAATAATAATAAAAGTAATACTAATAATAAGTAAATAAATAAATAGATAAATTAATTAATTAACTGTGCATAATTTGCCAAATTCAAGTTATAATTATTGAGCTTTGATCGACGAGATATGTGCACGCCCGTGTGACGTTAAATGAGACCCGTTAATTCGGGTATATAATTATGAGGTCTTCATGAATCACATATTGTTATCAGTATTGTGAAGGGTAGAAAGGGGATTATTGTTACATGAAGTTATTGGGTGATTCTGTAATTGATTATGAACAATTATTAAGATCATATTGAGCCGAAAGGGTGTTCCACTCAAATGGTTAGACAAGTATGGGTGGAGCTTTCAGAAGCTCAAGACAGCCTTGACTTCAGCACCGGTGTTGGTATTGCCATCAGATTCGGGTTCTTTCACGGTGTATTGTGATGCTTCCCGAGTTGGCCTTGGAACAATGTTGATGCAGGATGGCAGGGTGATTGTGTATGTGCCTCACCAGTTGAAAGTCCATGAGAAGAATTACCCTGTTCATGACTTAGAGTTGGCAGCCATTGAGCATGCATTGAAAATTTGGAGGCATTATCTTTATGGCGTGTCGTGTGAGGTTTTTACTGACCATCGCAGCCTCCATTACTTATTCCAGTAGAAAAATCTAAATTTGAGGCAGCGGAGATGGTTAGAATTACTAAAAGATTATGATGTCACCATATTGTATCACCCAGGTGCAGCTAAAATGTACCAAGATTTGAGGCAGCATTATTGGTGGGGAGGGATGAAAAAGGACACTGTGGCGTATATGGCTCGTTGCTTAAATTGTCAGCAGGTAAAGTATGAACATCAGAGACCTGGTGGTTTGCTTCAGCAAATAGAGATTCCTGAGTGGAAGTGGGAGCGTATCGCTATGGACTTCGTTGTTGGGCTCCCACGGACTCAGAGGAAATTTGACGCAGTTTGGGTGATTGTGGATAGGCTAACTAAACCAGCACATTTTATTCCTGTGACAAGTACTTATACTTCAGAGCGGTTGGTTGAGTTCTATATTCGGGAGGTTGTTCGACTTCAAGGTGTGTCCGCGTCTATCATTTTTGATCGAGGTAAGTTGTTCGACTTCATGGTGTGTCCGAATCTATCATTTCTGATCGAGGTACGCAGTTTACTTCTCACTTTCTAAGAGCAGTTCAACGTGAGTTGGGTACCCGAGTAGAGTTGAGTACAACATTTCACCCTCAGACTGACGGGCAGTCCAAGCGTACCATTAAGACATTGGAGGATATGCTCTGCGCTTGTGTCATTGACTTTGGAGGTTCGTGGGATCAGTTCTTGCCGTTAGCGGAGTTTTCTTATAATAATAGTTATCAGTCGAGCATTAAGATGGCTCCTCGTAAGGCGTTATATGGTAGACGGTGCAGATCGCCAGTTGGATGGTTTGAGCCGGGAGAGGCTCGGTTGTCGGGTACAGACTTAGTCCAGGAGGCCTTAGATAAGGTAAATATTATTCAAGAGAGACTTCGTGCAGCTCAGTCTAGGAAAAAGAGTTATGGCGATCATAAGGTTCGTGATGTGGCATTCATGGTTGGAGAGAGAGTATTGCTTCGTGTGTCTCCCATGAAGAGTGTTATGAGATTTGGGAAGAAGGGTAAGTTGAGCCCTAGGTATATCGGGCCGTTTGAGATTCTTGATAGAGTGGGGGAGGTGGCTTATAGACTCGCATTGCCTCCAGGGTTATCCTCAGTACATCCGGTATTCCATGTGTCTATGCTTCGTAAATATCATGGTGACCCGTCCCACGTGTTAGGTTTCAGCTCTGTCCAATTGGACCAAGACTTGACTTATGAGGGGGAGCCGGTAGCCACGTTAGACCGGCAGATTCGTCAGTTGCGATCTAAGAGTTATCCTTCAGTTCGAGTGCAGTGGAGAGGCCAGCCCGTTGAGAAAGCTACTTGGGAGTCCGAGTCAGACATGCCGAGTAGGTATCCACACTTGTTTTCCAATTCAGGTAATTTTCTATGTCCGTTCGAGGAGGAATGTTTGTTTTAAAGGTGGAGATTGTGATGACCCAAGGGATCATTTTATAAATTTAGACTCCGTTCCATGCTTAATAGCCATAAAAATACAAATTTTAAATACCTCGTTTCCGCGCGCAGTCCGAACGTGAAACCGGAAAGCTTTTATGTGAAAATATAAGAAAACAGTAATTTCTAGAATTTAAATTTGATTATGGTTGACTTTGGTCAATATTTTGAGTAAACGGACCCGGATCTGTGTTTCGACGATCCCGGTAGGTCCGCAGTAAAATATGACACTCAGGCGTATACCCGGATATGAATTATGAGGTACCAAGCCTTAAAAATCAATTTTTTAAAAGAAATTGTTCTGCTGAAATATTTATGATTTAAAGAAACAATGTTTGAAATCATTGGTATCGGGTCCGTATTTTTGTTTCGGAGCTCATTACAGATTTTTTATGATATTAAAAGGTTGATTGTGAAATTTGGTGAAAAACGGAGTTCGTTTGACGTGAATCGGACATCCGGTTGAAGAGTTATGAACTTTAAGAGTTCTTGTTGAAAATGATGAGTTTTGAGGTTTAATTCATAGTTTTACATGTTATTTTCATGATTTGATCGCACGAGCAAGTCCGTATGATATTTTTAGACTTGCGTGCATGTTTTTTTAGATCCCTGAGGGTTTGGGTGAGTTTCGGGTAGGCCACGGGGTGTTTTACACTTAAAGAGAACTGTTGGTTTTCATTTTCTGGTGTCCAGGTCTGTTGTTCTATGCGACCGCATAGAAAGGTCCGCGATCACATAGTGTAAAGTTTGATAGCCTTTTTTGTTCTATACGATCGCATAGGAAGGTCCGCGATCGCATAGCATAAAGTCTGAGGGCCCCTTTTTTTTTGTTCTATGCGATCACACTGGGTCTCACGCGATCGCACTGCCCACCGCCCTTACCCTATGCGAACGCATCCCTTTGAGTGCGATCGCATAGGTCTTCAGCCCAGCTAATATAAATACTCTTCTAAAAACGGGCAGACTTTCTTCTTCACCATATTTTCGAGGTTTACAACCCTAATAGCGATTTTCTTCAACAATTATCATCCCCCAGTAATAGGTAATCAATTCTAGACTTTGTTCTTTCAATTCCTTACTGTTTTTCATCAGTTTTAAAGCAAAAAGTAAGGATTTTCATGGTAAAAGTTGAGGGTTTGGGTAGAATTAGGGAACTTTGTAAAAATCAAAATTTTATATCGAATTGAGGTCGGAATTCAAAACTAATTGTATATTTAGGTTCGTGGGTGAATGGGTAAACGAAATTTGGTCCGAACCCCGAGTTTAGACAAAGCGGGCCCGGGGTCGGGTTTCACTTTTTTTGAGAAAACTTAGGAAAAAATATTTTTTTCAATAAAGTTAGTTCCTTTAGCATTAATTGATGATATTTAGTTAATTATGATTAGATTCGAGCAAGTTAGAGCAAGATTCTAAGGGAAAAGCTATAATTGAGTAGTGAGTGGCCTACAAAATTAAGATAAGTGTTTGGTCTAACTTTGACTTGAGGGAATAGGAACCCCCACTTGTTTGCTATGTGGAATTCATGTGTGTGGTGTATAGGTGAAGTTACGAGTATCTATGCACCACCAAATTTCCTGTTAACATGATCCCTTTCCCGTTCCCAAGTTAATTGATTCTTGTCTTAATTGTTCATTATTGTTTCTATGACTACTTGGTCTTATTATTTTGTTGTTAAATATTGTTGTGGTAATTTTGGAAAGAGTATTGGTTGTTTTAGCTGGTTTCCTTGTGGTACAAAACGGTTAAGTGATTTGGCATTGTTTTTACGAAGTATATATATTTATGTTCATGTTGGTTTCATTTTGAAATTATTGAGGAAGTTGCGAGAAATGATGTTTAACTGTTTCGTGATTGTTGAGGTTCACGTGGTTATTTGGCCTCAATAGATTATTTCCAATTGTTGTTGTAAGTGTGCTAAAAGTGTTGGCTGTTGTCTCGATTTTATCATGGTACATAAAGACTAAGTTGGGTTGACGATGTTACGGAGGTGATATATATATTTTGGCTGGTTTTATTGTGGGATGATATTGTTTAAATTTTACGAGCTATACTATTTTTTTTTTTGAAATTGTTGATATAAAAGTGTTGTGAAAAGCTTGGCATGCACTGTGAAAGTTTTTGATGAATAAACAAAACTGATTGTGATAAGGGGGCTGTGATAAAGGGCTGTGATAAGGGTGGATAATTGATTGTGAAAGGGGTGAATAAATTGATTGCGAAAAGAGTGAATAGGTGGTATCGGGTTGCACGCCGCAACAAGATTGTGAAAATGGGGAATAATGATGTTTTACTGATTTTTAAATTTTAAGGATTTGGAAATTCTTGTTTTACTCTACGGTTTTTCTTATATTTCGTACATGTGATTATTTTAAAGTAATGTTTGAAAACTTGGAGATTTACTTGAGTATTGGTTATTGTATTGGTAAAAAGGAATTTCACACGTAAGCCATCTTTTGAAAACTCAGCCAGTTATGTGGACCCAGGAGAACGCGACAGATGGATGTGATTCTTTGAAGAGGTACGGAACAAAGAGGCACGATTCAACAAACCCTCGAGATTATCAGTCACGGGAAACTCAACCTGATCAAAATAGGGAAGAGGCGCGGTCAGAATGAATCTAGACAAAGCTACGGGCATATTCAAGAACCCACAATTGATTACTCGAACGTTATGTAACCGCACCCCAATTACCGTTATCCTTTGTAATGCCTCATTAGTGTCATAATTAGTCATTAATGAGCAACCATAGCAAGAGTTGTACGTTATATCAAGGAATCTCCTATATAAGGGAGGGGAATACAACTTGTAAAGGCATCTGATTCTCGAATACAATTTACTTTTCTTTTCTATATTTCTGCAATATTGTCTATTATTCATTTTTCTCTATTTCCTTGATTATCAGTAACCCGTGTTCATCCTAAAAATAACTTTAGTCAAAGGATCTAATTCTTTGGTTAAACAAATTGGTCCCGTTACCGGGAATCTGATAGTCTTTGTTTGCTTTTCAAGTGATATTCTCTTAACTATGTCGAACTCCTACGACAACAACCAGCAAAGGAATGGAACCCTAGTTCCATCGCCTTCAGGAACCCCACGTGGTTCAAGGGAACAATCCCCAGAAAGATCCAATAACAACAATGGTGATAATCATCAAACTGTGGAACAAGATCGTGTAAAACCAATGATTGCAGAGTATGTGAGCCAAGATTTGCAAGAATTTTTAAGAGGATTACCGGCAACGTTACCTACACCACCGACGCCACCCCCCAATAATACCATCACTATGGAAAATCCTCAATCAGGGTTGGCAAACTCAGGAAGAGGAGATACTCCTCATGAATCTCTTGAAACGAGACCAGGTATATCTAATAACTCAGAATTACAAAATTTACTGCTAACCATGCAGAAACAGATGAAGGAGAAGAACGATCGCATCAAACAAATTCCTGGAGTACCACCTATCATCAAAGGCATTGATGTTGATAGGTATTCTCAACAACTTTGGAAGCCAAGTGCGACACCTTTGCCTATACCCAAGAAGTTTAAAATGCCCGACGTTCCCAAATATGATGGAATAACTGACCCACGTGATCATATGACTGCTTTCACTACTGGAGTAAAAGTCAACGACTTAACAAAACAAGAGATTGAATCAGTCCTTGTCAAAAAAATTGGGGAAACACTTACCAAAGGATCCCTAACCTGGTATTCTCTTCTCCCTGAAAATTCTATTGACTCTTTTGCTGAGCTTGCATATTCATTTATAAAAGCACACTCTGGAGCACAAAAAGTTGAGAAAAGAATGGAAGACATATTCAAAATAAAACAAGGAGACACGGAACTACTCTGTGAGTTTGTAGACAGGTTTCAACGAGAATGCAGTTACCCAGGGTGCCTGATAATTGGGCAGCCATGACATTTGCAAGCAACCTAAATGATAAAAGCTCAGAATCCACGAGATGACTTAAGGAAAGGCTAAGAGAATTCCCCGCTACAACATGGAACGATGTATATAACAAGTGTAGTACTAAATTCATAATAGAAGAAGATATCATTGCTCGTTCGAGAGATGAAGATCATTCCAGATCCAGACGCCCTGAATCAGATAGAATATCAGGTAAAAACAGATACGATCCTTACTTAGGACCCTCGGGACGCGATATTCGACGCGATATTCATCCCAGGTTCGAAAACACTAGGTCGAACTATAGACCACAAGGAAGAAACGTAGTCTCATCCTCGTCTAGATCCAGAAAAGATTGAGATGAACGACCTAGAGGTAATACTCAAATTGGGGATCATACCTTTAATGTAAGTACTACTGAACTTGTCTCAATATTGAGGAACATGGGAGACAAGGTTAAGTGTCCCAAAGAGATGCGGTAAAATCCAAATAGAAGGAACCGAGATCACTGGTGTGAATTCCATAACGATTATGGGCACAAAACTGCGGATTGCAGATTTTTACAAGGTGAAGTAGAAAATTTATTGGAACATGGCTATTTAACATAATTGTTTAGTGATAAAGGTAAACATGCATATATGGGGAACATGCAGGAGCCCCCAAAGCCTCCTTCTCCAAAACGAACCATCAACGTGATACACAGAGGTGAAGAAGTAAACGGAGTGGTCTGCAAAACAACCACAAAGATCACAATTACACATGGAAAAAGGGCTCGTGAAAATATGGAAGAGGATGATATAACCTTCGATGATGCAGATATCAGCGGATTAATGCTTCCTCATAACGATGCTCTGGTAATATCTTTACTTATTCATGGCACTAACGTAAAAAGAATGTTGATTGATCCAGGCAGTTCAGTCAATATCATTTTGGTAAGAGTCGTGGAAGAAATGCTATTGGGGAATCAAGTAATCCTAGGGACACGATCCATATCAGGGTTTGATAACTCTACGGTTATAACAAAAGGAGAAATTGAGCTTAGCACTTATGCTGAGGGTTTGATCAAAAGTACCAGGTTCCAAGTCATCGATACTAACATGGATTATAACGTGATCGTGGGAAGGCCATGGATCCACGACATGAAAGTAATACCCTACACCTTGCATGAAGTAATTAAATCCCCCCCCTGAATGGGGAATTCAGCAAATTAGAGGCGATCAGCAGACCGCAAGAAATATAAATTCTTTGGTACACTACAACAAGAATATAGAGGTGGAAGAATTACGAGATAAGGCAATCTCCCAAACGGGTAACACCGCCCAAACATTCATGGAAGAAATTACTACCCAAATAGGTACCGAAGGTATTATTATTGAAACAGGTAAGAAAGAAAATACTTACGAGAAGGTGAATCAAGTTACCATGGAAGGTGCATTAAACCACACGAATGTAGATTCCAGACCGGACATCATTCATGAACCAGAGGAAGATGAGCACATCAAAACAACTACGGAGGATCTTGAAGCTGTTCCATTATCTGAACAAAAGCCTGAACAGAAAGTGTATATAGGCACGAGGCTGGGCCCCGATCGAAGAGGTAAGTTAATTGATTATTTAAAGGCTAACGCAGACTGCTTTGCATGGTCCCACTCAGATATGACAGGCATCCTACCAGAAGTGATGACTCATACACTAAATGAAGATCTATCCTTCGTACCTGTTAAGCAGAAGAAAAAAAAAGCAAGGATCATTCAAGAACCAAGTGATCGACGAAGTGGTACGAAAACTCTTGAAGATCGGTTCGATACGAGAGGTAACGTACCCTAACTGGCTAGCGAACACCGTGGTAGTACTAAAAAGAATGTCAAATGGAGAGTATGCGTATATTATACTGATTTAAATAAAGCATGCCCCAAAGATTCATTCCCGTTGCCACATATAGATCAAATGATTGATGCCACAGCAAGACCATTTCCAGCATCTCTCTACTGCTTTTGATATTTTACGCAGGTATAATATGAAGTTATATCCAGAGAAATGCGCTTTTGGAGTGAAATCAGGTAAATTTTTGGGTTTCCTTTTATCGAACAGAGTAATAGAGGTAAATCCCACTCAAATTAAAGCTATAGAAGAAATACCTGATATTTTAACAAATAAAAGGGAAGTTCAAAGACTAACAGGGAGAATAGCAGATTTAGGAAGATTTATTTCTAAGTCTTCCGAAAAAAGTTTTAAATTCTTCTCAGTTCTCAAGAAGAATAATCAGTTCGAATGGACTGAAGAATGTCAACAAGCCCTCAAGAATCTGAAGATTTATCTATCGAAACCACCACTGCTTTTAAAGCCAAAAGAAGGGGAAAGATTGTACATCTACCTAGCTGTTTCAGAAATTGCAGTACTGGTAAAAGAAGAAAAAGGTAAGCAGTCACCTATCTATTACGTAAGTAAAACTTTGCTAGATGCTGAGACTAGATATCCACATCTGGAAAAGTTAGCCTTAGCTTTAATAGTGGCATAACGACCATATTTTCAATGCCACCCAATAACCGTTGTGACTTCATATCCTTTAAGAAATATTCTGCATAAACAGGAATTTTCAGGAAGATTAGCCAATTGGGCCATAGAATTAAGTGAGCATGAAATAATCTATCAGCCTAGGGCTGCAATTAAGTCTCAATACTAGCTGACTTTGTTTCTGACTTTAGTAATAGCATTGTCCCTAAAGTAGAAAAAAGTTACAACTTTTTAACGGTGCTAATCGGGGCCTATGGACCCTATTCACCGATGGTTCCTCAAATATAAAAGGTGCCGACTTAGGCATAGTCTTAATATCACCCACGGGTGATAAGACACGGCAAGCTATGAAGTGTTATCCTATAACTAACAATGAAGAAGAGTACGAAGCTGTTATAGCAGGGCTTGAACTCGCATGGGAGCTCTCAATCGAGCAAATTATGATAAACAGCGACTCCCAACTGGTAGTAAATCAGATACAGGGGACTTACATCGCTCGAGAGACTCGAATACAACAGTATCTTGAAAAAGCACAAGAGCTCGTGAGACAATTAAAAACATGGAAGGTAATGCAAATACCTAAAGTGGAAAATGCAGAAGTAGATGCATTAGCTAACCTCGCAGCAGTCACGGAAGTAACAAACAAAGACAATACAATTTTCGTCCAACTATTTCATTCAATGATCGACCAGGACAGGAATGAGGTAACTTTCAACAACTTAACCTGGGACTGGAAAAACGAAATTCTTAATTTTTTGCAGAATGGCGCTGTACCTGAAGACAGGAAAGCAGCTCAAGCACTTCGCCACAAGGCTGCACTATACTGCCTTATTCGAAACTCGCTTTATCGCAAGATGTTCGGAGGACCTCTAGCTAAATGCCTCGGACCTAACCAAACAAAATTTGTGATGAATAAGTCCATGAAGGACACTGTGGAAATCATTCAGGGGCGAGATCCTTAGTGAAAACCCTAATCAGAGCTAGATACTATTGGCCTAAGATGGAAAAAGAAACCGAGAACTTAGTATCCAAATGTGACAGGTGCCAAAGGTTTTCCAATAACATGCATCGACCAGCGGAATTATTGCATCTAATAATATCCCCATGGCCTTTCATGAAATGGGGTATGGACATAGTGGGACCTCTTCCTATAGCTAAAGGACATGTACAGTTTTTGCTCATGCTAACCGAATATTTTACAAAATGGGTAGAGGCAGAAGCGTTCAAACAAGTGTGAGAAAAGGAAGTTAAAATCTTCTTATGGAGAAACATAATATGCCTCTTTGGAATACCAAAGGAGATCGTGTGCGATAATGGCCCACAATTCATAGGCTCGCAAATCATAGAATTCTTCGAAAGTTGGCAAATCAAACGGATCACTTCAACACCATACCACCCCGTGGCTAATGGTCAAGCTGAGGCAACGAATAAGTTCATCATCAACAATCTAAAGAAGCGGCTGGATAAAGCCAAAGGAAACTGGCTTAATGAGTTACCAGCGGTATTATGGGCATACAGAACAACTTCAAAATTAGCTACGGGAGAAACCCCATTCCACTTGTTTATGGGTCAGAAGCCTTAATACCTGTGGAGATTGGAACCAAGCATAAGGTTCTCAACAGCCATGGAGGGAGAAAACGACGACGAACTGAGGACCAATCTGGACCTGCACGAACCACGGAGAGAAGCAGCACTGATACAGATGGCAGCTCAAAAGCAAATCATAGAGCGTTATTACAACCGTAAAGCTCATATCAAGTACTTCAATATTGGGGGCTTCATCCTCAAAAAAGTCTTTCAATCAACGAAAGAAGCAAGCGCAGGAAAGCTAAATCCAAACTGGGAAGGACCTTCCAAAATCCGAGGCCTAGCTGGGAAATGCACCTATGAGTTGGAAGCTATGGACGGCAGAGTTCTACCAACAAGCTGGAACGACATCCACCTAAAGAAGTCTTACTTCTAAGGAAAGAATACCCCCCGTCAGGTATCACACGTTCGATTTTATTTTGAACATTTAAAAATTTTACTAACTTTTTTAGATGATAGGCATAAAGTTAACCCATCACCAGATGATGATATTAGACCTGCAAAGACGCAAGTAAATAACACAATTCCCAGTCTAGGGTTACACTTTCTGATGGACGTTTTAAAGGGTTAAGCAATCATCATCTAAAAAACGATATACCTTCGAGTCCGGAATATTTTTCCTTTTCAGGAAAAGGACCACAAGGAAGGAATAATCAAGTGCTCGAGATTTCATTCTTCAAAGCTCAAACACTTGGGGACTATACAGTATGGAAGGCTAAGACGAAGCAAAAAAGACTATCATAAAGTCAAAAGCTCGAGCATGAAGACCCATCTACCCAACGAGGCAAGTGATACGAGCAGAATCGAAAGAGATCAAAAGAGTCATCCAAATACAAAGCCTAATGCAAAAAACCAAAACCTTCGAACATGTTCAGGTTGAAAGGCAAAATATTAGTCACGAGGAAGAAATGTACATCTTTATACTTATTCAAAGCTATTGTAACAAAAACAGTTAGGGGTAAAAGATCATCATCAGTGCACTCACTCAAAAAATTGTTATCAAATAAAACAGTTATGGATGATCTAGATCCTTGTATTTGTTCAGAAAACTGTTATCAAATAAAACAGTTACGAATAAGGAAACATTTCTCTCGTACTTATTAGAAAACTGTTTCCAACAAAAACAGTTGCGGGTAAAAACCCCAATCTTTATAAAAACTGTTACTACTGAAAAACAGTTGTTTCCTTGTATTAATATCGAAAAACTCTTACCTATGAAAAAAAGTTACAAAATACAAGGATATATCAAATCTGTTAAACAAAAACAGTTGCAACTTGAGTTTTAGACGATAATAAAACACATGTAAAATGTTGTGGAAGTTCAAACAAAAAACTTTCCTTGGAAATATTCTTAAACATGTGTAAATTCCTATCACTCTATTGCATTATCATAAAGTTGAGACGTCTTCTTCATGTCAATCATAAAGGGCCCTCTTCCTAAAATTATGGCTACTACAAAAAGGCACACATTTAATATGACATCGTGCCTATTACGAAAAGGTACGAGTAATCTAAAGCATTCTATATGCAAAACTCATATGTAAAACTGAAACCTCGAAAAATGAAGCATGCAAAAGACTTAAAGAGTGAAATAGAAACTCAACAAAAGTCATACTAGCATTAATATATTAAAACGGCTAAGCAAAAACTAAATATCAACTTATACTTAGCCGTATATAATTTTTATATACATTGAGGTGCCCCTAAGTTGTCATTTGGGGACTTTAAAGAAATCTAAATTTACCCCCGATGGGACTGGGGGTAACCACAATTGAGACAAAGATAAAAAAAAAGGGGTGAACCAACTAAACTTCTTCAAGAGGGGGGTTGACTTCACTGGCAGAAGGAGCGGGAGCAACTAGGGATGAAGAGGCACGAGTGGCTGGAGTCTCACTATCAGGTGAAGAGAGGTTATGACCTTGTTGAGCCTTCTTCATGGCTTCCTTAGTTTTAGTTATTTCAGCACTAAGCTCGAAACCCTCTTGAGTCATTTCCGTCAATGTGTCAAGGCGAGAATTCATGTACGCCCAGCTCACATCAACAACAGCCACCTCTTCAAGATCTTCATAATCCCTTGCCCATACTTGAAGCTCAGCTCTCAATCCGTCCTTCTCCGCTTCAGCAACTTCATGGGCGGCCCTTAATGGTACAATCGACTCCTCCAGAGTTTGAACTTTTCTAAAGCCTTACAAAGGTCCTATTGAGTACGAGTGAGTGATTGCACGAGCTCGCCTGAGTATTCCTCCTTCTTCCCCGACAAGTTTTTCAAGTCTCTAATCTCCTTTGAGGTTCGGGACAGCTGCTCAGCAAATGAGGACTCCAGAACACTCTTGTCTTTATCAGCCTGACTGGAAGAAGCCTTCTCTACTGCCAGTTCTTCTTCCATGAGCCTCATCTGCCGCTTCAAGGTACTCCTTTCCTCTTCTAAGGCATCCACGTCAATCCTTAGGCTATCATACTGTGCTTTCCAATTATCAGCATCGGCCTGCAACTCTTTTGTCTCCTGGTCCGTATGTGAGATCCTTTTCATAAGCTCCATGCCTATAAGATTAATCTACAAGAAATAAACCAATAAGTTGTGATAAATTTCATATACGAAAATGAAAGAGGATAACTTGCATCATACCTACAAAGAAGTATCCACAACTTCATTGGCCCATGTAAGAGCACTGTGGCTGGCTAGCTTGGCTTTCTCAGTGGGACCTATCAAAGTCTTGAGGCACACTTTGGGCTCAACCGTTTTCTTGAAAAGATTCACCTCAGCGGGAACCTCTATTACCACATGTCGCATCTCTCTGCTGGAAGACCCTACTTCCCTAGCAGAAGGCATGGAAGCAGGCATAGATGAAACAGCAACAGGCACGAAGGGTTGAGGAGCTGGAGAATCCATGGGCAAAGAAGCAGGCACGGAGGGTTGAAGAGTTGAGGAAGCTACGGGAAAAGCAACATTAGAAGTCGAAATAGCCAAAGGAGCAGATGAGACAGCTTCTCTTAAAGAATCAGGAAAGACAGCAGCCAAAGGGACATCGTCAGGAGCAAGGTCAAAACCTTCATGGAGCAGGCAATCCACAGACTTATGAATGGGGAAATGTGAAACACATTCAAGGGTAAAGGGCTCAGCCACAGACATGGAAGGCAAGGTCATGGGTGTAAACTCATCATCTGAAACCACCCGCCTTCTCTGTGGCCTGTGTACTAAAGCACCTTCTTCTTCTTATTCTACGGAATAGACTCACCAATATTCCTCTTCGAGGAAGATGAACCAACAATAATCTCTTTGAGCCTGAGCCAAAGACATCTTCGAGATAGATGAAGCAGACACCCCACGAGCAGAGAACCCTGTCAAAAGGGAAAAAGTTAAGCGACAAAGAAAGAAGAGACTCGAGTAAGGAAAGAAGCAAGAACAAAAGCTTCACTTACCGTGAGTCTTTACATGCCAACCATACCTCCCAGCGAGGTACTTCCAAGATCTCTATTCTAAAGGAGCAATGGACAACAATTTTTCTACCCAATCACGGATACCGGAGACATTCTACACAATATTCATGATTGCTGAAAGAAGAAGAAACAGATACGATGTAAGTAAAACATCTCAAGTCAGAACGAGGAAAAGTAAATAGATGTGAGTTAAAGCATACTCACGTGAGCGATTCCACTTATCAGGGAAGGGAAGATTTTCTTCACCCACTAAACCAACAGTGGGTACAACAACATAATGGAGGTACCAACCCCTATTCTTATCATCTCCATGGGTTACCAGCACTCTTTTGCTCCTAGCAGTCAGAGTAAAAACCCCTTCACGAAACAAGGTAGGAGAGTAGAGATGAATAAGATGGTTGAAAGTAAAAGGAACCGAGGTTAAAGAAGCTAAACTCCTAATACATGCGACAATGCCACACAAGCGGACCAACTTGTCCTAAGCAGATATTGAAAAATGGTAGAATTCAATTATGACTGGGTCAATGGGAGGTTTAAACCCTAGAGTAAAAGGGTACGTATAAGCAAAAGAATATCCCGTCTTTTAAGACGTTATTCATTTATTACTATTCGGAATGTAGACAGGGAAATCAAGCCTCGAAAAACATTCCCTACGAACAATGGAAATTTGACCCTCAGTTATAAAGGTTGGATACCTTTCGACACTCTCAAGGTAAGAAGATTGGTCTACAAAAACTTGATTATCTCTAGCAAAGACAAACTCAGCAGGGACATTTCATCAACTCCAGGTTCACGAAGGCGTTCACCTCTACCTCTAGACAGAGACCAAGAATCCCTAAATCTCATAGAAACTAGAGACCTAGCAAAGGAGAGGGAACTATCTGATAAAAAGAGGAGCCTCTCGAAGGAGTGGATCCTAGACTCCTAAGTCTACCACCCCTCCGACTCCTAGTCGGAGCAAAAGATGGCGTTTAATTTTCAATATCTATGACTCCCTGAGGTTGGTTTGAAGAAGATATGTTTACAAAGGCAAGAAGAAAGTTCTTTACAAAAGACTTAGAAAGTGTTTCGTGGAAGCAAAGAAAAGAAGAAAGTTATTTATACTTGAGGACAACCGTCAAACATGGAAAAAAAATAATGATGAAAATTCATAATTGAAGGTGTCATTTCGGGACTGACACAGCCGCAAAAAGCCCTAAAAAGTGCCGAGTAAATGCAGAACTAATCCGAGAAGGACACGTGGTATGAGAATTAAATGGAAGTGACAAACGACGCCTATGGTCCAGAGAAGGATACAACGTTTTAAGGTAAAGCGGAGGCAAAATATTCCCGCCATAAACGAGTATCCACTTACCATATATTAATCGATAAATATATGGTAAGTGGGGGGGCTATCTATATTGGTAAAAAAGAGTTTCACACGTAAGCTAGCTTTTGACAACTTAGCCAGTTATGTGGACACAAGAGAACGCGACAACTTAATGTGATTCTTTGAAGAGGTATGGAACAAAGAGGCACGATTCAATAAACCCTCGAGATTATCAGCCACGGGAAACTCAACTTGATCAAAACAGGGAAGAGACACGGTCAGAATGAATCTAGACAAAGCTACGAGCAGATTCAAGAACCCACGATTGATTACTCGTACATTATGTAACCGTACCCCAATTACCATTATCCTTTGTAACGCCTCATTAATATCATAATTAGTCATTAATGGACAACCATAGCAAGAGTTGTACGTTATATCAAGGAATCTCCTATATAAGGGAGGGGAATACAACTTGTAAAGGCATCTGATTCTCGAATACAATCTACTTTGCTTTTCTATATTTCTGCAATATTGTCTATTATTTATTTTTCTCAATTTCCTTGATTATCAGTAACCCGTGTTCATCCTAGAAATAGCTTTAGTCAAAGGATCTAATTCTTTGGTTAAACAAATTGGTCCCGTCACCGGGAATCTGATAATCTTTGTTTTCTTTTCAAGTGATATCCTCTGAACTATGTCGAACTCCAACGACAACAACCAGCAAAGGAAATTCTTTGGTTAACCAACAACGTAGCCTTACCCTACATTTTTTTAAGAGGTTGTTTTCACGGCTAGAACTCGTAACCTCCTAATGACATGACAAAAAATTTACCAGTTACGTCAAGATTCCCTTTTGGAAATACAAGGAGAATGGTTACAGAAAAGAGTGCTAGATTGATGTGACTATATTACAAAAATGAAATTCATTTTTCTAAAAAAAATAATTATATGCAGGCGTATAATTGACTCAAAAAGTTATAATGTATTAATTTCAATTCCTCTCAGAAACATATTCTATCTCGTATACATTAGAAAATAAAAATAACAAAGAGAACAATCAGGACCCCCATATAATTATTTAATTTAAATAAATTTATATTTTCTTTAAAATAAGCATATGCACTCAGTTGTTTTGGACAAAGACTATGTATTTACAGAGATTGCAAAGAGAATAACATCACGGTGTTATGAAATATTATAGTAGATGTCTATAACTCCTAAAGAAGTTATTTTCACTACTCTTTTTATTAATCTCTCACTACTTCTTATCATTATGATTGTAACTCCCACACCTCTATAACATCCTCCATGATCTTCTCCATGATCCCAATAGTTAATATCATGTTCATGGCATCCCTACATCATACTATAAATAGAGGGTTTGGGCATCACATTATATATACTTGAATACATGGAAGAAATAAAAATTTCTCATATCTTTCTCCCTACATTCTTGTCTATTTTCTTGTTTTATATTGTTATTTTAATTTTAGTTTCTTAACACATTATCAGCACGAAGCTCTAACCAAGTGGAAATATAACTTATTTGACGATGGAATTATAAATGGCCGACAACCTTGAATCAATTTGGTTGAGCCTGTGAAAATCTGGGCATTTCGTATGCCATATCAATATTGTGTTTGCTTCTGTTATACAGGGAGTATCATTTTTCAGTTTTCATGAATTTTACAGTTAACTTATGTTAATATTTAAGAGTTGGTTTAATTTGTGTTACTTAAAAATTTAGTTTCATTTGTGCAGATGTACACATATGGAGTACCTGCTTTCGAGTGACAAACAAGAGCATATTATGATGTCTTAGCATCATCTCCCATATGTACTGCTCTGGCAGTTTGCAAGTCAAGATTATAGAACTGTTAACTATTGAGAAGGTTTCTAATTATTCTTAAAAAATAATAAGAATTTTAAATTTATGTTGTGGTCAAAATAAATTTTGTATAACTAAGATAGTTTTATCCCCTTTATATTTGATCATGTGGTTGAAAAAGATCAATGTTTACTTTCATTAAAATTCGGGCAAAAATAATTGATTATTAGAAAGTAGTATATCATGAAAGGCTCAAGGGTGAGTCCAATTAGACTTATTATGCCATTGTATAAGGGTAAGACATCGGATTTGAGTCCTGGTGCACTATGATGATAAGAGTTAGATTTGAGTCCTAACTCATTACGGCCCAACATGCCTTTATATGGGTAAGACATTGGGTTTGAGTTCCAATGCACCATATTGATGATATAATGATGACTAAAGAAAAAATAATATATATTTTCATGTAAAAGCATGAAGTTTGTCCTTGATTTGCTCCATTCTTGAAGTGAATGTGATAGCGGTGCATAATAAGTCTAAATAAAGACAAGTGGTTGACCAATGAATGTGGGCGTGCCAAAGATCAAATAATAACAATCATCATTATGGTAATTGTAAAAGGGAGAACAATAAGGGTTATCAAAATGATCCTTCAAAGGTGAAGGAATATGTATCAATGTGGTCGGTTAATACGAGACACATTCACGTGATTATAGTCCATTCGTTGAAAATGTGACTTGTGATAAGCATTGTAAATGCAGGCTTGTTCCTGAAAGTAAATATTTAAATATATATGTGATAAAAATTATGCATAAGAATGTGCTTATGCATGGTTGGATAAATACCACAACACACCTCTAAGGGAGGTTTGAGAGAAATAAGGATAATGAATATTACAATGTGGTTACATGAATATGTCATTGGTTGCATACATGTGGTACACCAAAAATATTTTGTCGGGCTTTATAGAAGGTTATTAAAGGCAAAGTTAAAGCAAGAAATGATTTTACTTATGATGGTTTTGACCATGACAATAATAACATGATTTTCTCTATGGATTAGAGGAGATATTCACCACTTGGATGGTGTGATAAAATATATTGTTGTACAAAATTAATTGAGACCTCCGGAAGAGCAAATTTGTTACTACCCGGATTAATGAAATTGTTCTTGACATTAATATTTTAGTAAGTCTCAAAAGAAACTTTTTGAGTTTCAAATATATTAGCCAAAGTGGTTGGCATTTGAAAGGAAGATTGAATATCTTCATATTACTATAATTATACCGGGTAGATATGAAAGGTTACTTGACTTTTTTTCTATTTGTACTACACAAGTATAAGCATGATGATGGAATCACATGCCACAAGTAAACTAGAGGTTTACTGAAACAAATATTAGTTGGAAAGAACCATTGTGCGGAAGCATTAATCCGTTGATATCTGCATCATCGAAGGTTATATCGTCTTCTCCACGAGCCCGTTTCCCATGTGCAATTGTGAACTTCGTGGTTGTTTTGCAAATCACTCTGTTTACTTCTTCACCCCCGTGTATTACGTTAACGGTTCGTTTTGGAGAAGGAGGCTTTGGGGGATCTTGCATGTTCCTCATATATGACTGTTTACCTTTATCACTAAACAATTCTGTTAAATAGCCATGTTTTAATAAATTTTCTACTTCACCTTGTAAAATCTGCAATCCGCAATTTTTTGCCCATGATCATTGTGAAATTCACACCAGTGATCTGGGTTTCTTCTACTTGGATTTAACCGCATCTCTTTGGGCCACTTAACCTTGTCTCCCATGTTCCTCAATGAAGGTATGATCCCTAATTTGAGTACTACCTCTAGGTCGTTCATCTTGATCTTTTCTGGATCTAGACGAGGATGAGACTACGTCTCTTCCTTGTGGTCTATAGTCCGACCTAGTATTTTCGAACCTGGGGCGGATATCGCATCCTGAGGGTCCTAAGTAAGGACCTTACCTGTTTTTACCTGATCTTCTATCTGATTCAGGACGCCTGGATCTGGAATGATCTTCATTTCTCGAACGAGCAATGATATCTTCTTCTATTCTGAGTTTAGTACTGTACCTGTTATATACATAGTTCCATGTTGTAGCGGAGAATTCTCTTAGACTTTCCTTAAGTCGTCTCGTGGCTTCTGAGATTTTATCGATCAAGTTGCTTGCAAATGCCATGGCTGCCCAATTATCAGGCACCCTTGGTAACTACATTCTTTCTCGTTGAAACCTGTCTACAAACTCACGGAGTAGTTCCGTGTCTCCTTGTTTTATTTTGAATATGTCTTCCATTCTCTTCTTAACTTTTTTTGCANTATGGTCCCGTGGGTCAGTTCTTCCATCATATTTGGGAACGTCAGGCATTTTAAACTTTTTGGGTATAGGCAAGGGTGTCGCACTTGGCTTCCAAGGTTGTTGAGAATATCTATCAACATCGATGCCTTTGATGATAGGTGGTACTCCAGGAATTTGTTTGATGCGATCGTTCTTCTCCTTCATCTTTTTTTGCATGGTTAGCAGTAAATTTTGTAATTCTGAGTTATTAGATATACCTGGTCTCGTTTCGAGTGATTTATTAGGAGTATCTCCTCTTCCTGAGTTTGCCAACCCAGATTGAGGATTTTCCATGATGATGGTGTTATTGGGGGGTGGCATCGACGGCGTAGGTAACGCTGCCGGTAATCCTCTCGTAAATTCTTGCAAAGCTTGGCTCACATACTCTGCAATCATTTTGTTTACATGATATTATTCCACAGTTTGATCATTATCACCATTGTTGTTGTTGGATCTTTCTGGGATTTATTCCCTCGAACCACGTGGGGCTCCTGAAGGCGATGGAACTGGGGTTCCACTCCTTTACTGGTTGTTGTCATTTGGGTTTGACATAATTCAGAGGATATCACTTGAAAAGTAAACAAAGATTATCAGATTCCTGGTAAAGGAACCAATTTGTTTAACCAAAGAATTAGACCCTTTGACTAAAGCTTATTTTTAAGATGAATATGGGTTACGGATAATCAAGATAATGGAGAAAAATGAATAATAGAAAATATTGCAGAAATATAGAAAATCGAAGTTGATTGTATTCGAGAATCAGATGCCTTTACAAGCTGTATTCCCCTCCCTTATATAGGAGATTCTTACAACGTACGAATCTTGCTATGGTCGCTCATTAATGACTAATTATGACATTAATGAGGCGTTACAAAGGATAACGGTAATTGGGGGTTCAGTTACATTACGTTCGAGTAATCAATTGTGGGTCCTTGAATCTGCTCGTAGCTTTGTCTACATTCATTCTGACCGTGCCTCTCTCCTGTTTTAATCAAGTTGAGTTTTTCGTGGCTGATAAGTTCGTGGGTTTACTAAATCGTGCCTCTTTGTACGGTATCTCTTCAAGGAGTCACGTCCAACTGTCGCATTATCCTGTGTCCACATGACTGGCTGAGTTGTCAAAAGATGGCTTACGTGTGAAACTCTTTTTTACCAATACACTCATATCATGTTAGAAGAATATGTGGGAAAGCTAAAAGATAATATGTATACTAAGGATGAACAGATAAGGACACTTAAAGAAGAACTTGGTAAAGTCAAACATGAATCAGATCGAACTTGCAAATGGAATAAATCCTCCGATGCCTTGACATGGCTTCAAGAAAATCATAGTAGCAACCGGAGAGGACTTGGCTTTGGGAGTCAATTGCCCAAGTGGGATCCCAAAAGCAAGTATCTCACTCTCCCTGAGAATAAAATTTGGACCCACTATGGTAAGGCTGGTCATTACAAAACTGAGTATACTGCAAAAGAGCAGGCCAGTCGAAGAAATGAGAGCTTTGTTAAAAGAAAAAATTGGTTACCAAATTGGTCCAGAAAAAGCTTAATTCATCCTTTCTCTCATAGAAAAGGACCCAAACTAGTTTGAGTTCTTAAGACTAACCCCTGATTTCTTTTTGTAGGTTCAAGTGACAGGAAGCAACCAAATTTGGTACTTGGATTGTGGCTGCTCAAAATATATGACAGGGAACAAGGAACAGTTCCTTTCACTTGAAAACCTCAAAGGAGGAAATGTCTCCTTTGGAAATGGAAAGAAATGTGAAATTATCGGGGTTGGTAAGGTAGGTAAGGATGACACACGTTCCATTGAACATGTGTACTTTATAGATGGCTTGAAATATAGCCTGATCAGTGTGTCACAATTGTGTGACCGAGGTAACCTAGTTTCTTTCACTTCCACAAAATGTTTTGTGATTAACCTGCTTACTGACAAGATTTTTTTGCAGGGAAAAAGAATGAATAACATCGATGTCACAGACTTGTCCACACTATCAGAAAATGAACTCACTTGCTTAAGTGTGTTGGACAGTGATCCCCTCCTTTGGCACAAAAGACTTGGTGACGCGAGTCTGATTCAACTTAACAAATTAGTTTGTAAAGACTTAGTGGTAGGGCTTCCTAACATTAAGTTAAAGGAAGACAAAGTTTGTGAGGCATGTGCAAGGGAGAAGCAGGTAAGATCCTCATTCAAAAGCAAGAAAATGGTCCGTACCACCAGGATGTTGGAACTGGTTCATATGGACTTATGTGTTCCTATGAGAACTCTGAGCAGAGGCGGTAAGAAATATGTAATGGTTCTAGTTGATGATTACTCAAGGTTCACTTGGACCTTATTTCTAACATCTAAAGATGAAGCATTTGATATGTTCACTTCATTTGTTAGAAAAACTCAAAAACAATTAGGAAATCAACTAGCATAAATAAGATCTGATCATGGTATTGACTTTGAGAATGCAAAGTTTGCTGAATTCTGTGATGAACATGGTATAAATCACTTCCCCTAGAACCCCACATCAAAATGGGGTTATTGAAAGAAAGAACAGAACTCTTGAAGATATGGCTAGAACCATGTTTCTTTCTAGCAAACTACCCCATAGCTTCTGGGCAGAAGCAATAAACACTGCATGCTACATAATAAATAGATTCTTAACCAGAACACTGGTAGAGAAAACTCCTTATTAATTACTCAAAGGAAGAAAGCCCAACATATCCCATCTTATGGCTTTTGTATGCAAGTGCTTTGTGCACAACAATGGCAAAGATTCCCTAGGTAAATTTTTATCCCAGAAGCGATGAGGGGTTATTCTTGGGATATTCATCACAT
The DNA here is from genome assembly GCA_005239505.1 of Nicotiana paniculata. Classification (NCBI taxonomy): domain Eukaryota; kingdom Viridiplantae; phylum Streptophyta; class Magnoliopsida; order Solanales; family Solanaceae; genus Nicotiana; species Nicotiana paniculata. The sequence continues at coordinate 44,694 of ML318728.1, forward strand.
AGCAAAGCTTATAAAGTATATAACAAAAGAACTATGTGTGTAGAGGAGAGTGTGCATGTTGTTTTTGATGAAACTAACACTCTTCCAGAGAGACATGAACCAGAAGATAATGAGCTTGGATTGGTCAGAAGCAGTGAATAAATTGAAGCAATTATGGAAGATGGAACAGGTGACGGACCAGGTCCAACTACCCCAAGAAACATGATAGGGGGAACTCAACAGCAAGTCACTCTGGACCTTGGCCCTGATCCTGCTCCATAACAACAAGACACCATGGGATCATCTAGAAGTGAACAATTGGTGCTCAAATCACACAGATATCAAAACTCTCATCCTCTTGAGAACATCATAACAGATTTCACATCCCGAATCAAAACAAGATCCTCCTTGAAAAATCTGTGTGCGTTTGATACCTTTTTATCCTTGATCGAACCAAAGAACATTGCTGAAGCCTTACATGATGCTGACTGGGTAAATTCTATGCAAGAAGAGCTGAATCAATTTGAAAGAAGTCAAGTATGGCACTTGGTACCCAGACCACTAGACAGATCAGTGATTGGCACAAAGTGGGTCTTCAGTAACAAACTCTATGAGGATGGAATTGTCACAAGAAACAAGGCCAAACTGGTTGTCCAAGGATATAGTCAAGAAGAGGGAATTGACTCTGATGAGACCTTTGCTCCTGTGGCAAGACTGGAGGCAATCAGACTTCTTATAGTATTTGCCGCACACATGGAATTCACTCTTCATCAGATGGATGTAAAGAGTGATTTCCTCAATGGCTATCTAAAGGAAGAAGTATTTGTCAAACAGCCTCCAGGTTTTGAAAGCAAGGAGACACCTGACCATGTATACAACTTGACAAGGCCTTGTATGGACTCAAACAAGAACCAAGAGCATGGTATGAGCGGCTATCGAAATTCCTGCTAGAACATGGATACAAATGAGGTAAAATTGACAGTGCCTTGTTCTTAAAGAAAAAAGGTAAGGATCTCCTAGTTGTGCAAATATATGTGGATGATATCATATTTGGGGCAACCTTTGACAAATTAAGTAAGGAATTTGCTAAACTTATGGGGAGTGAGTTTGAGATGAGTATTATGGGTGAGCTAAACTTCTTTTTAGGCTTGCAAATCAAGAAAAACTCAAAATGAACAATGATCCATCAACAAAAATATGTGAAAGAAGTGCTCAAAATATTTAAAATGGAAAACTCAAAAGAAATTGACACCTCCATAGCCACATCTACAAAATTAGATGTGGATGAACCTGGTTTTTCCGTTGATCAAAAGCTATACACAGGGATGATTGGGTCTTTATTATATCTCACTGCCAGCAGACCTGATACTGTGTTCAATGTAGGACTGTGTGTAAGATTTCAGGAAAATCCAATGGAGTCCCATCTAACTGCAGTGAAGAGAATTCTGAGATATCTGAAGGGAACTATTGATTTATGTCTTTGGTATCCTAAAGGTAGTAATTTCGACCTTATAGGATATGCTGATGTAGATTATGCAGGTTTCCTGGTTGGCAGGAAAAGTACTTCAGGCATGACTCACTTTTTGGGCTTTTGCCTTGTGTCTTGGGCGACCAAGAAACAAAACTCAGTAGCACTGTCTGCTGCTGAGGCTGAATATGTAGTTGCAGCCTCATGTTGTACTCAGTTGCTATGGATCAAGAAACAACTCATGAATTTTGGTATAGAGTTTGGATACATTCCTATTTTCTGTGACAACACTAGTGCAATTAGCATGACGAAGAACCCCATTAATCATAAGAGAACCAAGCACATAGATGTCAGACACCATTTCCTAAGAGGTAACTATGAAAAAGGAATGATCTCAATCGAATTTTGTGCTACTGACAAACAAATTGCAGATATTTTCACTAAATCACTAAGTAAGGAGCATTTTGAGAGAAATAAGCTAGAATTAGGGATGATTAAGATTACCTAATTGAAAAACAAAAATGGATTATCTTTTGGCTAGAAACACTAAAATAGGTAGCTAACCAGACTAATCATTGTTCAGTATCATGACTTTACTGCCATACTTTTTTACCATGTATTAATATGATTTCCTGGCTACTAATGATGTTTTTCTATCTTTGTAAATTGATGAAAATTAAAGACTATAACACGATGAATCTGGTTCATTGATGTTGGTTCATCTGACTGACAAGGTACGTGCTCATCACCATACACTTATTGAAATAATTATAGTCACACATGAGCAGGAATCTATCTATATTTGGTTCATTTCAAATTTTTAGTACTTATCCCAAAATGAACCCGTTTCAAAGAGTCCCATCGAAACTTAATTAGCCTAGATTTAGGGAGTCATAAATGTCTGAACACTGACACTCCTGCAGCAATTAGACTCCCACTTGACCAAGAATTATGCCCGTTGTACAATTAATAACCACATCTTTAAAAGGCCATCATTACCTTCCCTCTTCAAAAGTATAAATGTCGAACCAAGTTCATCATTCCTCTCATACCAAAGTGATCAACATTATTCTCTCCCCAAATCTTCATAACAATGTCTTCTTCACCACCCCTGCTTCATCTTCATCAGCCACCCTTGATTACGGGGTCGGTCTTGACGACACTGGTTCTAATTCTCCATTGATACACAACTCATATTCTCTAACCACGTCTTCGACCCCCCAAAACCCTCTAGTTCCTGAACCTATCCCTAAACCCACTCCTTCACCCAAATCAGTCCCAGCCGTTACACCTAGCCCCACTCCAGCCCCCAGAAAACATAGAGTAAAGGTGTTGGCCAAGAAAATAGCCTCTGGTTCTCGTGCCAAAAAATTAAATGAGATACTTCAAGCCAACAAGGTCCAAGACTCTGAATCTTCCAGTGAGTCCTTCAAATCTGCAAATGAGGACGAAGCACCAGGTTTATCTGACACTGAAAAGGGAAATCTTGAAGTTGGGTCTGCAATTGAAATGGCTGAAAATAGGTTTATCTTGATTGGGTCGATAGTGGATGTAGAGGTACCGGATAGGCAAAGAAAAATTGGGAAAAATATAAACATTGAGAGAGAGAGGGAGAAGGGAGTTCAAAAAGGGGTTCTGGGAAGGAAGGTGCCACTCTGGCTATTTGTAGCCCCGCTACTGTGATTGTTGGGGAAGGGGTCAAAGCTTTAGAGGGAAGCAATTCTGGGGAAGCAGCAACAGGTCTGGAAAGCCTACAATAAGCAGTAGATGAACCTGGTTCATCTATTGAGGAAACGTTGGTTGAGTTGATGAAAAAGTTGGGGGAGTCCTACAATACCAAAAAGAAGAGAACTCCAAAATCCAAGAAAGCTAATACCCCGGATCCAACCAAGACGAGGAAAGCTTCACCATCTGCTTATGCTCCTTCCCCAAAGAGTCGTGCTACTAGAAGCATTGTTAGGAAAGGAGAAGAAGAATTGGAAAAAGCTCTGAGAGAGAGCAAGAAGAAGAAGTCTGCCAAGGGAAAGGCAAAAGTTAGAGAGCTTGTTGAGGCAGTTCATGTTGATGACGATGAGATGGACCTAGTCCATCAGGAGGAGCAACCAGCACCAGTTGAGGTTGAGACACAAAAACCCAAGAAAGCTAAGGCTTCTTCCAATAAGTCAGAATTTGTGTCTGCCACACCCTCAACAATTGCAAAGAGGACCAGGTCTGAGTCAAAGAAAGTAAAAATTGTTGAAGATGAGGAATGGAGTGGAGAAGAAGTGGAATGTCTGGTGAGGAGACTGACAAACTCACAATGTTTGGAAAGCATACTATCTTGAAGGGGAAGCTGTTTCGAGACCTTTAGGAGTCAGGGATGATTTTCCTGATGGATACCTTGGATGTGCAAGGGTGGAAGGACATGGTTCTTCACCTTGAGGGAAGGCTGGCTAGGAATGAGTTGGTTGAATTTATGGCCAACGCAGTTGTCAAATATGGTAGGGTATCCTCCAAGGTTCAAGGGATTGAGATTGTTTTTGATGCAAAGGAGTTGGGGGAAGTGTTGTTATCCTTTCTGAGGGTTATGATGATTATACTAGGCAATGATGGCCTAATCTGGATGGTTTGCCCTCAACTCTTCAAATCACCAGCGTTTTCTGTGAGAATGTGCAAGAACTTGAGCCCAGGGCAGTGTTTAAGAGTGAGATGAGGCCTCAGCACAAACTGTTCTTTGAGTTTGTGATAAAATTTATGTTGCCTAGGCAAGAGCGAAGGCACATTGCCAGCTACATAGATCTCACGCTCATGGAGTGCTTGTACAGGGGTAAACAGATCAATTGGCCTACCTTCATCATCCAGCTCTTGGACATGGTTGTGAATGGAGCCAAGGCACATGCTATACCTTATGGGTTTATCCTGACTTTGGTGTTTGCTCACTTCAAGGTTCCAGTGAATAAAGTTGAAATGGCTACTGCTAAGGACTACTTTGGGAAGGATACGCTGCTGACCTGTGACTACATTGTTAATATTCCTGAGGATGAACCTAGTTCATCCAGGAAACTGCCTGTTAATAGCAAGGTCATGACGCTTGTGCAGGAAGGTGAGATCAAGGATGCGGAGATCCTTCGTTTGAAATCTCGTCTTATTGAGGTTGAAGTTGAGCGGGATGCTCTCAAAGATGAATTAGCCAAAGAAAAGGAGAAGAATGAGGGTGTTCTTCATCAAATGCTCTCCCTTCTTCAAGCCAAGACCACAACCTCCTCTGCCCCTTCCCAGCCTTAGGAGTCTAGTGCCTCCAAAACCCCCCCTCTATGACCCAGTTTGGGATTGTCTAAATTATGTTCTGCTTTTTATTTTCTGTTTTGCTCATGGTTGCGACTGTTTTTAATACTTTTTGTGTATGGTGCCTGATCTGTTATCTAGTCAATGAATTTTGCTTTTTTGTTATTGATTTTGTCTTAGTTTCTTAAATAGCTTACATTTGATTATTTTTCTTTTATGATTAATTCATGATTTGCATCTGCAGTTGTCTCAACGACCATGAGTAATTGTTAATACTTTTGGTAAGTTTATCATTTTGTAACTTTTCGATGATGCCAAAAGGGGGAAGATATGTGCTTTTCAAAATTTTAATGATTTTTGTGATATTTATAACCTAATGAACCTGGTCTCTCTATGATGAATTCTTAAATCTATAAAAAGTGTCTATGTTGGATTGAAGTATGTACATGGTTAAGCACAGAGTGTTTCATCATCAAAAAGGGGGAATTTGTTGAATCAAGTCACTGCATGGTTTTGAATATTGACAAATGCCAACCCAGTTGAACCAGGTCTATCAGGGCAAACATAGTCAAACAGACCCATTGGCACGAGAAACGTCCATGCACAGGAGATAAAAATTATCCGTGAACAAAGAGGTTATCTCCTAGGCGAAAAGTTTTCAAATTGATAAGAAGATGGAGTTCGATTTCAGGTAGGACAGAATCAAGATCAAGAAAGTTGAGATAAACACAAACTCTTCCGCCAAGGAAGAGTTGCATTAGAACTGAACAACAACATCTCAACTACTGACTCTATAAAATGTTGAAGCATTCATGCTGAAGAATTTACGCACAAACACAGAAGTGAAATAAGAGCTGAAAGAAAAATTACCAAAGCAATTTTGCAAGCAGAATCCTTGTGCGACACAAAAGCTACTTGAACCAGCTAGAAGAACCAGTTCCATCTGTTGTCTTTTGAGTCTAGTTGTTTGTAGTAGGTGATTACATATTGTATCTTTCAGCTTTATCTAGAAGCAATTGTAATAGGTACACACTGTTCAAGTTAGAGTTAACTTGAAGTTTGTCGCAAATAGCTAGAGGCTAGTTTTCCACAAAGGGATTAGAGTTATTCCTAGGTTTACAAAAGAGTTTATTTTGTAAATGTTGTTTGGCTTATTGATATAGTGAAGAGTTTGGGAAAATCCTACTGGGAAGTAGGTCGTAGTTTTTTCACCTTTTGAGCCAGGTATTTTCACATAAAAATTGATGTGTTCTTTAAATTCTGCAATTACTTTTCCGCAAAATGTAGAAGTTGGAACACCAAGAAGAACTAGGTTCTTCTATAGAGACTGCACTCAAAAATTGGACACCACACAAATCAACCCCCCCCCCCCCTGNCCCCCCCCTCTTGTGTGGTATTGATGTATAAAACATCAGTTTAAAATAGTGACATATTTAGAGCAAGTATTGGACGGCGAGGTATGCTTGTGCCAAAGTATCAATAACGGGCAAATCGGCTCAATCTCACATAGTTCAAGGGCATATTTAAATCTTACAGAAGATTATATACATTTTCTACATTTTACAAACAATAATTAAACAGGTCTAACTTTATAGCAAAACCATTTGATTGATGAAAAAAAGTAGTTAATAAATAAAGAATAATTAATTTTCGATTTAATTAAGTTAAGGTAACTGGGAAGTGCAAACCTTCCATGAGATGGAGCAAAAAAGGTTTGGGCGGTAAGGCTTTTTTTAAACACAATAACACTTTAGCATTGTTTGTTAATTGAGCTCTTGAATTGTCTTGTTATTGGCCTTTGATTCAAGAACACCACTTTAGCACTGTTTTGTTGTATATGACTGCATCAGTTGAACCAAAGTAGTTAATATAAAAATATATTATAAGCCACAATATAGGCAACGGCAATTTGTTTCTATACGACGTATAGATCACGGGTTCTAGCCGTAAAATCTGTCACTAACACTTGTATCAAAATAGACTGCCTATATTATTCCCCTTGGGTTGCAGTTCTTCTCGAAACACTGCGTGAATACATGATGCTTTGTGCATCGGACTTTATATTATCACGTCTTCGAACTAAAAGCCTGGAAAAGCTAATTAATCAAAGGGAATCTTACATAAATGTTCAAAATAAGTTCCAATTTACCAACCTCTAGCCAATAATCATAAACATACAAATAAGCGCATATAATAATTGAAAACCCAAATAAATAAGGTTTTTTTTTCTCCTAGAATCACACACAAAGATCTCCTTCCATATTTTCAAGCATAATCAGTAATATTAGATGCAAGACGGAAAGAAAATATTATGGGTGAGGTAGCAAACAAGGTGATGAAATACGAAAGTGTATATATATATATATATATATATATATATATATATATATATATATATATATATATATATATATATATATATATATATATATATATATATATATATATACATATATATATACATACAAGATTCTAAAAATCTAAACAAAAATTATTATTTTTCAACGAGTATGGTTGAAATTCATTGAAATAAATAGATGGGTCAATATACAAATTTTGAGGAAGATTGGAGGTGATTTGGACTAATTTGAAATTGATATTCATAGTTAAACACGAGTTCAAAAAATTCTTTTGCTATACATGTATCAAACATGTATCATACACTGTGATGACCCAAAAGGGGTCATCCCATATTTCATATCTAATTCTGTGTTCCGAGGTCGTGAAAACCTCCTTCTATATCACCTCGATTTACGTGCGCAGCCCGGGCGTGTAGCCGGGAAGCCTTTATGTGAAAAGCTGATAAAAATGAGAATTTTGTATTGGAAATTTGAATAAAGTTGACTTCAGTCAACGTTTTTGGTAAACGGACCCGGACCCGGACCCGTGATTTGGCGGTCCGGGAGGGTACGTAGGAAAATATGGGACTTGGGCGTATGCCCGGAATTGAATTCCGAGGTCCTAGGTCCGAGAAATGAATTTTTAAAGAAAATTATTTTCTGAAAAATATAAAGGTTTTTGAAAATGAAATTTGAGGTGAAACGTGTGATATCGGGCCCGCATTACGATTTCGAAGTCCGGTACAAGTTCGATATGATTTATATGTGTTATCTGTGAAATTTGGTAAGAAACGGACTTAGTTTGACGTGATTTGGACCTTAAATGCAAAACTTAATGTTTATAGAAGTTTGAAGAATTTTCATGGATTTTTAGTTTAATTCATCGTGTTAGTGTTGTTTTATGTGGTTTGAAACCACGAGCGAGTTCGTGTTAGGTTATATGACTTGTGTGTGTGGTTGGACGGGGTCCCGGGGAGCCTCGGGTACGTTTAGGATGCTCATCGGGTGTTATTAACACTTGGGAGACAGTTGAACTATTGTTGATTCTGGTGTCTCGCAACTGCGATGGACCTTCCGCAGGTGCGGACACACAGGTGCGGAGAGGAGCTCGCAGGTGCGGAACTTAGCCCAAACCCCCAATCCTCGCAGGTGTGGTTAGTTTCCACAGATGCGGAGCCGAGGGTGCGGTCATTTGACCGCAGGTGCGACCCCAGGCTTTTTAGTGGGTTTTCGCACCTGCGATGGTAATTCCGCAGGTGCGGTCCCAGGGGCACAGGTGCGGAATTGCTGGGCTAAAAAGGGGCAGAACCGAGGGTTTATGTTATTTTCACCATTTTTGAATTGGGGAGCTTGGGGACGGTCTGGGCCAACTCTGCACTGCCTCTATCTTTTTCGGATCTACCTGAATACCCTTACTGGACACCACGTGCCCCAAGAAAGCTACTTAACCAATCCAAAACTCACACTTGGAGAATTTTGCATAAAGTTTCTCCTCCCTCAATCTCTGCACTACAACCCTCAAATTCTTAGCATGCTCCTCCTGGCTACGAGAATACACCAGGATGTCATTAATGAACACGATAACAAAGGAAAATGTATGACTGAAATATGTTTTTCATCAAATGAATGAACGCTGCTGGGGCATTGGTCAACCCAAACAACATCAACAAGAACTCATGATGGCCATAAAAGGTCCTGAAAGGCATCTTGGGAATATTTGAATCCCGAATCTTCAGCTGATGGTACCCGGATCTCAAATCAATCTTATAGAACACCCTAGCTCCCTGAAGATGATCAAACAAATCATCAACGCGAGGCAAAGGATACTTATTCTTGACTGTAACCTTGTTCAATTGCCTGTAGTCAATACACATTCTCATGGAACCATCCTTCTTCTTCACAAAAAACACTAGTGCACCCCAAGGCGACACACTAGGACGAATGAACCCCTTATCTAGGAGTTCCTGAAGCTGCTTTTTCAATTCCTTCAATTCTACTAGTGTCATACGATACAGTGGAATAGAAATAGGTTGATTTACTGGCACCAAATCAATACCAAAATCAATGTCCCTGTCAGGCGGCATGCCCGGCAGGTATACAGGAACACGTCCGAAAAATCACGGACTACAGGAACAGAATCAATAGTGGGAGTCTCAGCACTAACATCCCTCAGAAAATCCAAATAAGATAAACACCCTTTCTCTACCATGCGCTGATCCTTTAGGTATGAAATCACCCTACTAGGCACATAATCAATAGAACCTCTCCACTCGACTCTCGGAAATCCCAGCATCGCTAAAGTCACGGTCTTAGTGTGACAATCTATAACATCATGACATGGAGATAGCCAATCCATGCCCAATATCACATCAAAGTCAACTATGCTAAGAAATAACAGATCCACTCGGGTCTCCGGACCCCCAATAGATACCACACACGACTGATACACATTGTCCACAACAACAGTATCACCCACCGGAGTCGACACATGAACATATGTAAATAAGGACTCGCGGGGCATATCCAGAAAATGAGAAAAATATGATGAAACATAGGAATAAGTGTAACCAGGATCAAATAAGAACGAAGCATCTCGGTGACAAACTGAAACTATACTTGCAATCACTGCATTTGAGGCTATAGCATCTGGTTTGGCTGGAAGTTCATAAAACTGGACATGAACTCCACCTGATCGACCTCCCCCTCTAGGGCGGCCTCGAGCTGCCTGACCCCCAGCCCTAGTTGGCTGGGCGGGTGGTGAAGTAACTGGAGCTGAAGTCAAGGGATGGACCCTCTACTGAGGCGGACCACTAGAAGAACCAGGCATAGATGAGCCCTGAACCGATGGTGCTCGCGATGAACTCTGGACTTGGAGAGAACTGAATGATGGGTGCCCCTCATGAGAACTGTGAGGACCACGACCAACTGATCCACCATGATAACCTGAGCGTCCAGGCTGAGCCTGCCTGAATGAACGATCTCTGTCGTGCTGGAACTATCCTCTTGAAATAACACCACCAAACCTACCAGATCCTCGAGGCCTATTGGACTCCCTATCATCTCGCTCCTGGCAATGAACTGACTCAATCTCTCGGGCAATATCAACAACCTGCTCAAAAGTGTCACCCGATACCCTCTCTCTGGTCATAAGAATACAAAACTGATATGTGAGTCCATCCACGAACCTCCTGAACCTATCTCTCTCTGTAGGGACCAACATAATAGCATGGCGGAAAAGCTCTGAAAATCTCATCTCATACTTGTTGCGCCCCTCTTTCCTTGCGGTAATCGGGTTTATGACATTCGGTTGAGACAACTCTTTCCTTTTGGGAAAGGGGTTTGTGTTTTTGAGAGTCGCCACCTAACGATTTTTAAAGGTGCGTTAGGACACCAAAGGGGTTCATTTACAGATACGTTGTTAACCAGAGATAGGGTAAGGGCTTGAAATTATCCTAAAGGGAAGGTGTTAGGCACCCCTCAGGATCCACAAGTGTGGTTCCTGGCCAAACAACTTTTGTGAATTTGTACGGCTTAGAAAACAAACAAATAAAGGCTCAAATAAGAGGGGATTTAAGTCTTAAGCAAGCAGATGTTTGAAATTAGTAAATAAGGTTAGATTTTGAAAGGATTACGATCTAAGAACATAAAAGGTATCCTAGGTTTATAATAATATGGATCACATCAATGCAATACCCGATAATCATTCCTCGAAGAGGGGCTACACGTGGTATTAGCGCATCGGTCATCATATTCATATTCTACCCTTTCCCACCCCGTGAAGGTAATTAAAGTGAGTGTTGGTCACGAACTCTATTGCATGTTGTTACTCGTCCCTTCCTATCAGTCCCGGAGGAAATTAGGACTCCTATCCTAAAGGGAGGTTCTAGGCCAGACCCTCAGGTTTTAAAGGTAAAAATTCTAGGACGACAGATAACAAAACAGGTAGGACTGCACATAAGGGAAGAACATGGAAAGCAATTAAGGGGCTCAAGTATACCTCCACACATAGTGCACATAAATAGCATGACTCATACACAGTTAAGGTCTAGATTCAGGTTCAGATCCTAAGCATGGTATCTAAGTGATAACACAAAGACAAATTTATTGCATAACTCAGAGAGGAAGTCTTAATCAGGCTTGTCTACTGGTTTTAAACATGCTGACAGTTGAACACTAATCACAAAGGACAGTTCTAGTTTTATTTCTTTATGGGTGATTACCTACGACTTGCCTAGGCGTGTAGCATTTATGACAAGTTCAGGTCGTTATACCTAATAACATGCAGTTCTAAGTGTTGAAAATATTCAGAGACTAATTACCAGTTTGTTAAAACAAGAGGACTATTTTATACATCTATATTTGGACTAACTGTAGTTAAATGAGTACGATCCTATAACATGATGTCTAATGTAGAATGATGCATATGCAGTTGCTAAAACTGGATATCTAAATGCACATAGAATCACAGCATTATGCACAGTTTCAGGAATAACATAGGTGACAAATTTTAATTGTTGTTTACCTATAACAGGATCTCTACGTGTATAGCATGAAGAGACATGATGAAAGGAAAAAAGTATATATGAGCCTAAGTAGCATGATATCTAATGCATGGCATGTTGTACCTAAACATGGCTGCTATTGCGCATAGAGAAAATAAACCTAGAAACATGGCATCTACCCTTAATTATACTACATCATGCATATCACCCACCCATTTTCACTATCCGATCCCAGAGTTGTTTACAATTAATTATTACAAACCATTTGCATGAATTACATAACTGAATAATGAAAAGAAGAAGTTATACTATAGGGAGCATACTAATAGGCCCAGAATCTCCAGAATGCCTCATTGCCATTCTATTCACAACCTTTCCCATGATCCAGGTGTGTTAGAGTTCCCTAAGGATCTCAAGGGATCCCGGGAAGTGCTCACACCCAAAGTCATAACCAAATTTGAGTAAGTGCAGCATGGAACGGCCAACTCTTCTGTGTCAAAGTTCAGAGGGAGCTCAAGGGTCCCAAGGCAATGCTCACACAAGAGGGGCAGAACCTAATGTCTAAGAGTATAGTGGAAGTGCTCATAGTGAGTAAGAACAGTTTTAAAACAGTTTTGATAAAGAGAGAGATTTAATGAAAATTAGCTTTAAAAGGGTAAGGCAGTAGCATAACCAACATACTCAAACAACACACACAGAACAATAAACAGGAATTAAGACAAGTTCAGCAACCACAAACAGAGAGATGAGGGATTGGGGACAAGTATGAAGAACATAGGAACATGCTTGCACACAAGTAGGCCTCAAAAAAGTATTACAAGACTTAAACAGTCACAGCAAATTCTATCACAAAATGTTCATGTTAGGAGCTTAACAACATTAGATTGAGGGATGCTAAACAGGTTCACACATTAAGTTCAGGGAAGGGGTTCAGGATTACTTAGTAGCTAGGGGGATCATGAATACATACTGATAATGTACTGGGGTTAGGGAGTAAGGAAGAATTGTAGTAAACAAGTAGGAGAGCAATAGACATGCTGAAATAAGGGAAGGGTAATCACATCAATGAACTAGCAAAGAGGCATGCTAATAGCAAGGTAAACAACAGAACCATAAATAAAAGCATAAAAGAAATAAGAGAAAGTGCAATACGAATAAAAACATGTTATTTTGGATGCTGTAAATCAAATAGAAGACATACCAGTCTAGAGTGAAAGAATAGAACAACAGTGTGCAGGGAAGTAGAGCAATAGGACAGTAGTGTGCAGAGCAATAGAGCAGCAATGTATTAGAGCAATAGAACAATAGAGCAGCAAGTTACTCAGTCTTGGCTTTCAGCCGACTGAGTATCTAGTAGTCAATAAGAGAAGCAAGAGAGAATGTGTAGGAAAGTAAGAGAGAGCAATGAGTATGCTTGTGTGTGTGTGTGTGTGTGTTCGTGTTTGCTAAAGAGAGTAGAGGTATTTATAGTTTAAAACAGGAAGAAGAATAAGGTAAAATAACGGTTTCAGCAGTAATTATGGGAGTAAACAATCAATTAGAATCAAATTGGTAAAAGAATTCCTTTTATTAAGGAGTCATACTCAAACGGTAATAAGCAGTGACAAATAAGAAAAGGAATCATGTAAAACTGATTTTAACACAATAAGGAAGTAGTATAAGTATGGTATAGGTATATCACATGTAAGTAAGGCCAAGTTCAGAATTATATTTAAGGAAAATATATGTGAATTAATATACTGACTGGAAATCAGTAAGGAAACGACTAAGGTTCTAATTACAGGAAATCAATATCAATCAAGGAAAATATCACACATTAGCGGGATAGGCACGATACAAACAAAGAGAAACAGGAAATTAGCACGTCTTAATTAAGGAAATACTCAAAAATCAGTAGAGAACATTATGCAAAATCAGTGAAGTATCAATCATAGAGATTCAAGGATTCACAAATAGAAAAGATAGCACTGATTTGTCACAACATTATGAGAATAAGTGCAATAAACATATAATAGACAAAAATCATAACCATAGGAAGACTAGTAAGGTCAAATCATATAGAAGTTAGGGATTCGTATTGAACACAGTACGAATCACATCATAGACATGATATAGGAAAAAGTAGCCGAATCCAGAAACCCAAATAGGAAAACATGGGGTAAGATCACGAAGTATTCATGAGAACACAGTAAACATAATAGAACATGTAAACATATTATCGCAAACAAACTCAGAACCAGAGATTCAAACCGAGAACTTTGGGGTTTTTAACTAAATGAATTACACAAAATGGGAAAAACTCACATAAACGTTTAAAATGATGAAAATCATAGGATAGTACTAAAACAGAAATAAGAGAATTTTGTAAAAAGAGGTTAAGAACCCTAGTTTCGAAGATGAAGAGTCACTTTAGAAAAATCGGAAAAAACCTTTGAAAACACCAAAAATGGCTCATAATCTGCCAAGATCTGTTACAGATCTAAGAAAATCAGAGACTAGTAATTAGGGTTTCACAGAGACAACCCAAAGAGAAGGAGAAACAGCTTAGAAACCACTGGTTCTAGCCGGAAATAACAGAATCTTACTCGGACGGCCATGGATGGCCGGAGAACGGCATGTGAGATCATGGGAGGTAAGTGAACCGCCTCTTGTTCTCTTGAAAACCTTAGGACAACATCAATCCGATGTAGGAGGAGAGGCATAGGCTGGGGGTGGTGGTGAGAGGTCATGGCTTCCGGCGAGAGATTTTCGGAGTAGATGACAAAGTCCATCGGAGGGAGGGGAAGGTGGAAGGTTCTAGGGAGAGACTAGAGAGAACCAGAGATATTGTGAGATAAATGGAACGGTGGAAAATGAGAATGGGGGGTAGTCATTTAGGATTAAATTAGGTAAGGGTTGATCTGGGCTGTTGATTTGAAATAATCAACGGCTTAGATTGAACGGGGGAATTGGGTCGGGTGTCTTTAGAGACCGGGCCTAATGTTTTGGGACAATTAATTGGGTTGGGGTCCGGGTAGAATAATTGAATTAAAAGTGGTTATTTGTTAAATACCCGTTTAAAAATAGATAAATAATTAATAAAAATATATAATAATTATAAAAAATGATATTAGGCTAAATAGGTGAATTAAGGTGATTAACTAGTATTTCAAAATATAAATGACTGATTATTTGGTAAAAATAGCATAAAATGTATAATTAGGCTATAATTGCAAAGTCATTGCAATTATGGCCAAATAATGCCAATTTGGCAAATTTGTGAAATAATTAAATTCTAATAGGATCAAAAATGATATATTAAGCTAAGAAATGTTTTGAAATTATTTGCAATGCATTATTGAATATAAAGTACTGAATAAATTGGAAAAGAAATTAATAAAATATGGAAAATCATGGGAAAGTACCAGTTGTTATAAAAAGTGATTTTGAAGGCACATATGCAAATTTTAAAATAGTTTGAGGAAAAATTGGGTATCAACAGCTGCCCCTCTTTACCAATAATGAAAGTGTTGTCGGGTAAAGACATGATGGCCAATTTTGAACGAGCAAAATGATTTGGAGAGATTCCGGCCGCACCCTGGTTTCTGAGTTGCCTACATATCCCTGGTTTTACAGGAATTAGGCCATATGTAGTTCAAGAGTCATCGGTGAAGTATATCAATGAAGTTTCTTACAAGAAATGGACGCAACATTTGGGACTGATTGAATAAAGCGACTTACAGGGTGGTTCGGAGAACTGGAGTGGAACCGCTCCTACCGAGATGACAGTTTGCTCACCGGATTACCTGCAAATAAATAATACAAGCATATATTGTGCATAATTTAAACATGATGCAAATTCCTGTTGGACCATGAATGATGTCTTCGGACGGTTAAGGATGACGTTCTCAGACCATGACGTCCTGGGCTATGAATTGCTTGATGCAGGATTCGCAGGCCATGAAAATGATGTTCTCGGGCCATGAGGATAGTGCCTCCGAACCATGACGCCTTTGAATAATTATATGCAAAATTGAGAGAGATCCTCAGGCCATAACATGATGTTCTCGGGCTATGAAGATGGTGCCTCCGAACGATGACGCCTTTGGATAAGTTGTCCACCCTGACTAAGCAATTAAGTAATAATCTAATTAAACAATCATACACAACTATTTGAGTATACATGTGAACTAAATAATACTATAATTGACCTAAGTCTAAGAATTTTAAAGTAGTTGATTAATCCGAANTATCAATTAAATAAGCTTAAGAATAATTGATTCACTTAGTCTCACATTTAAATGATTCCAACTTCTTCAATCTAGAAATTAATTTAGGTAGCTTCTTAAGTATTTAACTGAAAATAAAATCGGTTTAAGACAATTAGTTTGAGGTTAATGGACTAAAACAGATTCATTTAACATAAGTTAAGAGAACTTAGTTGACTAACCTCCATTGAGTTTAATTAAACTAATGATTAAATAAANACAATCTGAACTTAGGTTGTCTTATAGCTATGGTTTTCTTTCCTAAAGGACTTGGTTTTATTTGCTGCCTTGTTTCAATCATTTGGTATTCAAAAAATCATCTTTTCCTGGATTTCTTTGCTGTTATTTTCTTGTTGTTTGTGGGTGTTGTTTGTTGCTGCTGAGTTTCTCTTCCTTTTTTGCTGATTTCCATCTGCCTGACCTTTATTTGGTCAGGGCTTTCTGTTGTTATCTTACTCTTAAAGGTATGTAAAATTGAGTTTTTCTTTATATATGAAATATGAAGATTTGAAATTTGTTGTCTTTCCCCCATGAATCTGCATTTTTATTTGTGTAGACTTATTTCTGTATAAACTTATGTGCATATATAGAGAGTAACACATTATGTTTGTTTAGATTCTAATCTCTGAATTTTACATAAGTCTGTTTCATCTTAAAACTGCCTGTTATATGTCTGTGCAATCAATGTTTATGTTGGAAAATAGCATCAAAGGGTAATAAACTTAACCTCTCATGGTTAAGTTCATCCTACAAGGATGCTGAAATACTGGCTTATTCCAGGTGTTAGATATCTAGATACTGTTATAAAACAGCACTAGGGTAGATGAATTTGACCCTCTATAATGGTCAAATTCACCCCATATCAAGTGCTTAAACAATAGTTTAGTTGCTGAAAGTCACCCTCTTAAGGGTATAAAATAAGTGATCAAAAAGGACTTTGGAATAAGGAATCTGGACTCTTTAAATGTCCAGATTCATTCTCTAAAAATGCCTAAATTATCAAAGTCCCTGTATAATTTGGAATTATGTTAGCATCAGCACTAGGGTAGATGAATTTGATTTGTTGATAATCAAACTCACCCCATGATTAGTGCACAAATTTAGTAGGTTGGCTGAAGTTTACCCTTCAAAAGGGGTATAAAGTATGTAGTTGAGAAGGCCATTAGAGTG
>ML318730.1:0-43171 GCA_005239505.1 Nicotiana paniculata
ATTAGTGTTGAATTTTATTAGTTTAGTTGAATTATGTGAATGGGTCTTTTTATTAATTTCTCTTATTTTTTTCATAAGATTGCACTATGTGTAGGTGTTGATTGTTGAATTCCACTAATGCAAGAAAGCTCTTTAATGTAGTATTAAAGGGTTCTAAATATTTTATGTCGTGGGTTTAGGATATGAATTGGAGTTTTAGTTTATGAATTGAACTTTTAGTTTATGAATTGAATTTTTAGTTTATGAATTGAACTTTTAGTTTATGAATTGAACCTTTAGGATATGAATTAAAATTTTAGGATATGAATTGAACTTTTATTTATAAATTGAAATTTTAGGATACGAATTGAAATTTTGGGATATGAATTGAAATTTTAGTTTATGAATTGAACCTTTAGGATATGAATTGAACTTTTAGTTTATAAATTGAACTTTTAGTTTATGAATTGAATTTTTAGTTTATGAATTGAACCTTTAGGATATGAATTGAAATTTTAGGATATGATTTGAACTTTTAGTTTATGAATTGAACCTTTAGGATATGAATTGAAACTTTATGATATGAATTGAACTTTTAGTTTATGAATTGAACCTTTAGGATATGAATTGAAATTTTAGGATATGAGTTGAACTTTTAGTTTATGAATTGAACCTTTAGGATATGAATTGAACTTTTAGTTTATAAAGTGAACTTTTAGTTTATAAATTGAAATTTTAGGATATGAATTGAATTTTTAGGATATGAAATTAATTAACTAAAAAAATATTAGGATATGAATTAACTAAATTAATTTGTTCTTGTTTTATTTGTATAGATGGAACATCGTACTTGGATGTACAATAGGAATTATCCTAATCAGCGGGGATTGCGCGAGGATTTTGTAGAAGGGATTGATGACTTTATTAGACATGCAATGTCACTTCCACCATACCAAAGTGAAGGAGTAATTAGGTGCCCTTGTGTTAGGTGCGACTGTATGAAGTTTGAAAAATCGGAGAAAGTTAAGTTTCATCTTTATAGGAAGGGGTTTATAGCAAATTACTTTGTGTGGACTAATCATGGAGAGATCGATGGTAGCCATGGGATAATCCATAACATGGTTGTGGGTGAAAGTAGTAGGTCGGTGGAGAATACAAATCGTGATTCTAGAATTCATGATATGGTTGCGGATGCTTTTGGGATGCACTTAGAGGGTGAGCCCAATGAAAATGTTGAAAAAACTCCTAACGATGACGCAAAACATTTTTATGAACAGTTAGAGGAAGCTAGTCGTCCACTACAGGAAGGAAGTCTGCACTCTGAGCTGTCTGTTGCAGTTAGATTACTAAGTATAAAATCTGATTAGAATATTTCTCAAGCCGCAGTAAACTCTTTCACTGACCTTATGAGCGAACTGGTTGACCCTAATATCAACTTACCTGGTGATTTATATAAGGCAAAGAGACTGGTTTCTAAGTTAGGACTTTCGTCAATGAGAATTGATTGTTGTCAATATGGTTGCATGTTATATTATAAAGATGATGCAAATTTAGATAGTTGTAAATTTTACGAAAAGCCTCGTTTCAAGAGGCTTTCCAGCGGGAATATGGTCGCTATCAAGGCGATGCATTATTTACCTCTTATACCTAGGTTAAAGAGGTTATATGCGTCGATGAGTTCTGCTCCTCATATGAGATGGCACTTTGAAAATAGAAGACCTCCTGGTGTTATGTTTCATCCTTCAGATGGAGAAGCTTGGAAGCACTTTGATAGGACATATCCAGATTTTGCTAGTGAACCAAGGAACATTCAGTTAGGTCTGTGTGTGGATGGCTTCACGCCTTTTCTGTATTCACGAAACTATATTCATGTTGGCCTGTCTTTCTTACACCTTATAATCTACCACCCGAGTTGTGCATGACTAGTCCATATATATTCTTAAATTGTATTATCTCCGGTCCACGTAATCCAAAAAGTTTGATTGATGTATATTTGCAACCTTTGATTGATGAGCTAAAACAAATGTGGTATGATGGTGTTGAAACATATGACATATCAACCAAGCAGAGTTTCAATTTGAATGCTAATTTAATGTGGAATATTAACAATTTCCTGCGTATGGAATGTTGTCTGGGTGGATGACTGCTGGGAAGCTAGCTTTTCCTTACTGCATGGAAAATAGTAAAGTGTTCACTTTGAAACATGGCTGAAAGCAATCATGATTTGATTGTCATCATCAATTCTTGCCTCCTGATCATGAGTTTAGAAGGATGAAAAATGCATTCAAAAAGAATAAAATGGAATATGATTCTCCACCTCCGATAATTTCAGGTGAGGAAATTTGGGAGAGGGTCCAGAACTTCAGTAAAGTTACTGAAGCTCCACCTTATAGATTCCCCAGATACGGTGTTACTCATAATTGGACGAAACAGAGTATATTTTGGGAGTTGCCTTATTGGAAGGATAATCTTCTCCATCACAACCTTGATGTCATGTATATTGAGAAGAATTATTTTGACTATTTGTTCAACACAGTGATGGATGTTAAAGGTAAGACAAAGGATAACCCGAAGGCTAGAATGGACTTAAAAGAATACTGCAGGCGGCCTGAATTATACTTGCAGACAGCAAATAATGGTAATATATTCAAGCCCAAAGAAAGTTACACATTCACTTTAGAGGAAATACGGAAAATTTTTTATTAGGTTAAGAAATTGAAGATGCCTGAGGGTTATGCGTCGAATCTTGGGAAAAAAAGTTGATATGGAGGTAAGGAAGTTGAGCCATTTGAAAAGTCATGATTGTCATGTTTTCATGGAGACCTTAGTGTTACATTTTGTGGTTTGCCTGAAAGAATCTGGAAACCCATCACAGAGATTAGTTTGTTTTTCAAAGACTTGTGTTCTACCACATTAAGGGAAGAAAACCTACTCCAGATGGATCAGAACATTCGTGTAACTCCTAGTAAAATGGAAAAGATATTTCCATGTGGTTTTTTTGATGTGATGTAACACCTTCCAATCCACCTTGTACACGAGGCACGACTTGGAGGGCCTGTTCAATGCAGATGGATGTATCCCTTTGAGAGGTAATATTATAACTTTGATTTAATTTTCTGTTTATTTGAATGTTCTTGGATAGCATGACATTATGTAGGACAATTGGAAAATGCAAAGAATTTGTTAAGCATAGGAATAGGATTGAAGGATCTATATGCAAAGTTATCTTGCAAAGGAAACTGCTCATTTTTGTTCTTATTATTTTGAGAGTAATGTTCCATGTGCTAGGAATAGGCCCAATAGGCACACGATCGAATGTGTGAATGATCCATTATATCCGCCTATGTCCATATTTAATCAACCAGGCCGATGTTCTAAGGATGTTAGAAAGAGAAGTTTGAGTGATATGGAGTACAAGTCAGCTACACTTCATGTGTTGCTAAATTGTCCCGAAGTTGTACCATTTCTCAAGTAAGTATTGATTTAGTAGTTATCAAAATATAAAATTTACTGTGATTACATCTCGATGCAACTACTAAAAATATTTGATGTGTCACAGTCACTTTGTGGGTCAATTTGGCCATGATGTTGTATATACGAGATTTGATACGTGGTTAAAATAATTTGTAAGTTTGTCCGGATAATGTTCTAACACTATGTAGGTAAACAATGTTTGTAAGTTATACTAACTTATGAATTTTTTTAACAATATGTAGGTAAATGATCCAAATAATGGTGTAAATCAATTTTTGAAAGATATATCTTGGGGACCTGGACTTCAGGTCACACTAATATCTAAGTACGTAGTGAATGGTTATAAGTTCCATACAGAGGATTGCTCTAAAAATAAAAAACAACATCGGGGTGTGGGTTCAATGTGGTGATGGAAACCAAGTTGGAGATATTGATTATTATGGTGTGCTTAAAGAAATAATAGAACTAGAATATACAGGTTGGCCATATAAGAAATTGATACTCTTTAGATGCAAGTGGTTTGACCCAAATCCAATAAGAGGTACAAGAGTACACAACCAATACAACATAATTGAGGTTAACCATACGAGGGATTATGATCGCTATGATCCTTTCATAATTGCACATAATGTTAGGCAAGTGTATTATGCTCCTTATCCATTGCGGCGGAATAGGTCCGATTGGTGGGTTGTAATAAAAACTAAGCCTGTAGGTAGGGTGGAAGTCGAGAATGTGTTAGATGTTGCATATCAAAACGATATCTACATTGCTCACCAAATAATGGACAATAAGTTAGAAAATCATTTGGAACATCCTGAACAATATTTTAAAAAGTTGATATAAATGAAGTAACAATTATAGAAAATGAGGACGAAGAATCAACTGATGAAGCTCAAACAAGTGAGGAAGAAGAATTCTCGGACGAAGAAAAATACGTCGATGCTTTAAAAAGTTTGTTTTTTTAATAACTCTCGTTTTATAGTTAGTTTCTTATATGTTTCAATCTAAATATGTATTATATTATGCAGATTGCAGGTAAGGGTCAAGGTAGCAATGACCCTACTGGTTCTCGGGGTCGAGAAAAGGCTAGGAAGGGAAAGAGGAGGGTAGAAAATAATACTCCATCTTTTCCACCCTCTTCAGAGATGCCTTTGCCTATGCCTATGTCTTATCCTCCACTCCACTGCTATACTGAGCTGCCACAGAATCACGAGCCCTACACCTTTATGCAGATACCAGGTCTTTCATCACAGGGCCATATGACTATACGTCTAGCATACAGTCCAACTGCCTCACGACCACGTGGATCGCAGGCAGATGGATCACATCCATCCATGTCAAAACCACATGGATCACATCCATCCATGTCACAGTCACTCGGGTCACATCCATCAGTATCACAGCCACTTGAGGTCCATCCGTCTATGTCTTAGTCACAGGGATCGCAGCCATCTTCATCAGCGACTCCATCTATTTCAGGCCTTCGCCTGCGAGGTAGTAGCTCTGACCCCCTTACACCTTCCACACATGCCTCTGATATACAGGCAGCGCACGGTGATGATGATGATGACGAGGAGGTACATTATGATCAATATGGCAGGATCATCATAGTCCCTAAGGGTGATGGGTAAGAGTTATTTGTTATTTTTGTGTTATTGTTTTGTAAAGTTTTTACTGAGATATTAATATGATTTTTTGTTAAATTGAAGGTTCATCCCAAGTAATAGGACTACGAGGATAATCACCAAAGCCATCAGAAAGTTTTATGGTGGCTCTTATGCAACTTGGACTGATTTCCCATTCTCGCTGAAGGAGTAGATTTTCAATCAATTTAAGGTATAAATGTTCTTTTAAGCAGTTTAATTATTTATATTTATGATATTTCCATATAATAATTAACTTTTGAAATACAGAGCAAGTGTGTATGGGAACACCGCTATAGCGCGGAAGTGGCTACAATTTTTCATCACAAAGCTCGCAAGCAGTTGTCGCATACTTTCTCCGAAGCTATAAAGAAGAACAAGAAACCTGGCTGGTTACGTCAAAATTTGTGGGATGATTTTCAAAGGCAATGGCTTATCGCAAAGTTCTTAGATAAGAGCGAAAAAGGAAAGAAAGCTCGTGCATCTGAGAAGGGAGGCTCCTTGCACACTGGAGGTGCGATCAGCCTAGGGACAATAAAAACAAGATTGGTACGTAATTGCTTAATTTATTTTAATTTTCAAAGTATATATATTATGTTTATTAACTAAATTAATTTGGTTTCAGGAAAAGAAGTTGGGGCATCCAATGAACCAAGATGAGTTATTCAAGGAGACATATTGTGAAGAAGAAGAAAGAGACGGATCAGGAAAGGTGGGTCGAGGACCGGGCCTCGACTGTATATGTAAGTTTTCACTTCTCATTAAGTATTTTAATTTACTTTTATATAAAATTTGAAATACTAATTCAATGTAAACTTTCGTCTAGGGTTGCTTCCAAACTAACGTGGAGGAATTCATCCGCACTCAGCCACCTAATGAGTCGAGCGAGCCAACCCAACCTTCAGACGAGGATGCTGAAAGAATATGGATGGAGTCTGCTGGCAGTCCAAAATGGTGGAAGTTATACGGGCTTCCTATTAAGAAATTCCATAGCTATAAGTGTGGAATGCAAGGAATAGGTACTTCCTCGCAAGGAATAGGTACTTCCTCGCAAGGCGAGCAACTTGATGGGGAGAGCCTCTCCACTATGCGGGAGATTGTGACAAAGCTCACATCTGAGCTAGAAGCAGCCAAGGAAAGAGAAAAGGTTAGATATGATCAGTACCTTGGCATGCAAGGTCAGATCAGAACTCTCCTATATACTGGAGCTTTTCCGATTCCCTAGTCTCGTGAGTCATCACCAGAGGCTCGACCTACACGTGAGCATTTCTCCCGTCCTCCCCATGATCGTTCCTCCCGTCCTCTCCGTGGTCATTCTTCCCGTCCTCCACGAGAACCTTCTCTATACCGTCTTATAGATGAAATTTCATCAGACGGTGATGATGATGTTGTAAAAAACACTCCTTGACTTTTATATACTTTGAACTAGAAAAATAGAACCGGTTTTGAACTAGTTGTAATAAGCTTTAATTTAGTTTTGTTAGTATAATTTGTTAGTTCTATTGAACTTTAATTTGTTAGCTTTAATTTGTTTTTTGAATTGTGTTGTTGTTTTTGTGTTGTTGTTGTGTTCTTATTGTTGTTGTTGTTGTTGTTGTTGTTGTGTTGTTGTTGTTGTTGTTGTTGTTGTGTTGTTGTTGTTGTGGAGTGTCACGACCCAAAATCCATAAGGTCGTGATGGTGCCGGACTTCATTGTCAGGCAAGCCAATCATTAATTAATTGAAATAATTTCCTATTTTTAATATTTATGAAAAATCATTTCCTTTCACTTTATTACATATTAACTAAATAAAATTTGCCAGGTAAATCAATAATGTAAACATTACCCTTTAGCAAATATATCCAAACACATCCCAGAACCCGGTGTCACAAGTACATGAGAAATTTCTAAGAATTTATACAATCATTACAAAGCTTGTCCGAAATACAAGTTGGACAAGGAATTTAAAATGAAAATAAATATAGTGCAAGAGAGACTTTGTCAGCTGCGGATCGCCTCCGGATGATGCAGCTAGCCTAAGTCTCCGAATCCTCCGCATTGCTATGAAAGTATCTGTGCAATAAAATGCCCAGCAAGTGTAGCATGAGCACTATGTGTACTCAGTAAATCGCCCGCCTAAACTCATAGAGGTAGTGACGAGAGGTCGAATTAGACACTCACTAGGGGCCAACAAATTAATGTAACGACCCGGCCGGTCGTTCCGTGAGATTTACCCCATTTCCCCTATTTCTTCATTTGTCATATATTCGTAGCCTGTTTTTGTTGTGTTGGGTCAGTTGGTTCGGGTCTGGAGTGGTCATGGTGAGAACTAAGGCATTTAGTCTCTCAAAGTAGCCTCATAGTTGAGAAAGTCAACTGAGAGTTGACTTATTGGTGAAAGACCTCGGAATGCGGATTTTATGGCTCGGATAGCTTCTTTAGGTTATTTAGGACTTAGGAGTGTGTTCGGAATGCATTTTTGATGTCCGGTTTAGAATTAGGCTTGAATTGGCGAAAGTTAGTTTTTGGCGATTTTCGGGCGGCAGTGAAAAATATTCTATCAGGGTCGAAATGGGGTTGCGAAAGTTGGAACAGGTCCGTAATGTCAATTTGGGAATGTGTGCAAAATTTCAGGTCAATCGGATGTCTTTTGGTTAGTTTCGGCGTAGTTGGCGAAATTTGGATGTTTCAAAGTTCATAGGCTTTAATTTGATGTAATTTTGGTGTTTTCATATTGTTTTTTGTGTTGCGAAAGCTAGACTAAGTTTGAATGATGTTATGGGGTGTGTTGGTAGGATTGGTTGTGGTCCCGGGGGCCTCGGGTGTATTTCGGATGCTCAAACGGGCACTTTTTGGCCTTAAGAAGACTGTTGTTTTCTGGTGTTTTAGCAGCAGTGAATCCTTCAATGCGATCGCGTAGATTAAAAGAGTGGGGCAGGCATTTTGTTCTATGCGATTGTGTAATTAGGATTGTGATCGCGTAGGTTGGTCAGGTAAGGCAGTGCGATCGCGTGGGTTTTGGTGCAATCGCGTAGAGGATTCTGAGGAGCGTGTGTGAGGTGGAAAGTTGTTCTATGCGATTGGGTGTATTAGTTTGCGATCGCATTTATTTGGCTGGTCTGTGCATCGCGATCGCATGTGTAATGTCGCGATCGCACTGAGGAAATTAGATGGCTGGGAAGAATGTTTTAAAGGCCATTTGTGCGAGAATAGTTCATTTTCCTCCATTATTGAACGAGTTGGGAGCTCTTTTGAGAGGGTTTGAAGAGGAAATTGAAGGGAATCACTTGGGGGTAAGGTTTTAAACTTCATACCTCATTTATATGTCATTATCTAAGTAATTAAACCGTAAAATTGTTGTAATTAAACCCAAATTTGGGGAAGAAGGGTGCATGGAAATTGAAATTTTCTTTTGAGTATTTCAGTGGGCAATTGTGGTCCGATTTTAGTGTTCTTGGTATGTATAAATCGTGGGGTAACGAGGATTCTAGTGATGTAAATTTTATCGAATTCCGAGACGTGGGCTCGGGGCTTGGGTTTGGCCGAATTTCGAGATTTTTGTATAATTTGATAGTATTCGATTGGGTTGTGTTCCTTTAGCATATATTAATGATGTTAAACTGGTGTTGTGTCCCGGTAGAGGTAAGTAATGGTTATAAATCTTGTCCTGTGGGTATGAAACCCCAGACTGCATCTTTCTCACTGATTTTAGAATGGCGCACATGTCGGATGACTAGTATGTGGCGCGCACTGATTTTTGGATTGGACTAGGTCCTCTCCGCAGGCGACTAATGAGTTGCATATTTTACTCAAAACCTTATGTTAAATTATGTTCTAAAGATTGTTGAAATATTTGGGCTATAAGTCGTGTTTCGGGCCTCGTGCCGATCTCTTTAGACCCCTTGGGGGCTTTTTACTGCTGTTTTCCTCACTATTTACTGATGATTTCACTCAGCCACATTGTGCTTACTGTTTTCGAAACTCAGCCTGATTTACACTATTTTGAGATTTAAAAATGATGTTTTTGGTCGAGTACCCTGTTTTACTGATTTTCCCGAGGGGCTTTTTGAGTGGTTTTGCTGAGTGAGGCCGAGGGCCTGATTGTGAGGATATGATACGCTACGAGGTGGCTTGATATTAGCACTTGGGCTGAAGGAGACCCTCCGGAGACTGCACAGACCCCCAGTGAGCGCACCGAGTGCCGAGTGACGAGTGATTTGGAGGCATGAGTGACTGTGAGGTACTGAGTGACTGTGAGGTGCTGAGTGACTGATTATGAGTGACTGTGAGGCATGCCCGAGGGGCTGATTATGATACATGTTTTTCCCAAGGGACTACCTATGATTTTTACTACTTTCACTCTGGACTTATGAAATATGTTTTGCCCGAGGGGCCTCTATATGATTCATTTCATTTTCATACTAAATCTTTCGGTTTGAATTTGTTAAAAATATGCATTCTTCAAAGGACTTTTCTGAAGTGGGTTTTAAGGCATGATGAATTCATATATCTATGTTTATACTGTTGGAAAGTAAGGATGTGCATACTGTGAATTGATGACATTAATTTTTATGTGTTTCCTTGCCGCTTAGGCTTGATTTATTTTCATTACTACTGAGTTGGCGTACTCACATTACTCNCGTGCAGAGCCAGAGTGCGGGAGTCACGACCCCAAATCCTAAATTGTTCGTGATGGCGCCTATCGTGGAACTAGGCTAGCCAACTATCGCATGTTCAAAATTTCTGTTAAAAATCCCAATCGAGTTTCAAGCATTTAATAAAACATACAGAGATTACTAAATAACGTAGGCCAATTATACAGTACCACCAACCCCAAAACACGGAGCCAACATGTCATGAGCATCTAGAAGAATGAGCCAAAATATACTATTATAATACAAAACCTCTGAATAAAAGCTACATACAACAAGAAGGGAAAACAGAGATGTTGCGGACGCTGAACAGCTACCTCTATATCCCGCAAATCTGGCTCCGCGTGGAATAACTGGCTAATGCTCGGTATCTGCACCTGAATCTGCACACAGGGGTGCAGGGAGTAACCATAGATATATGAAATCATCATGTCTTAAACCCAACTTCAGAAAAGTCCTTTGAAGAAAGCATATTTTTAACAACTTCAAACTGAAAAATTTAGTATGAAAATGAAATGAATCATATAGAGGCCCCTCGGGCAAAACATATTTCATAAGCTCATAATGAAAGTAGTAAAATCATAAGTAGCCCCTCGGGCAAAACATGAATCATAATCAGCCCCTCGGGCATGCCTCACAGTCACTCAGCACCTCACAATCACTCAGCACCTCACAGTCACTCATGCCTCCCAATCGCTCGTCACTCGGCACTCGGTGCGCTCACTAGGGGTGTGTACAGACTCCGGAGGGGCTCCTTCAGCCCAAGCGCTAATATCACTCAGCACCTCACCATCACTCAGAACCTCACCATCACTTAGCAGAATCACTCAAAAGGCCCCTCGGGTGAATCAGTAAAACAGGGTACTCGACCCAAAACATCATTTTAAATCTAAAAGTAGTGTAAATCAGGCTGAGTTTCGAAAACAGTAAGCACAATGTGGCTGAGTGAAATCATCAACAAATAGTGAGGGAAAACAACAGTAAAAAGCCCCCAAGGGGTCTAAACAGATCAGCACGAGGCCCCAAACAAGGCTTATAGCCCAAATATTTCAACAATTTTTAGAACATAATTTAACATAAGGTTTTGAGTAAAACATATAACTCATTCGTTGCCGCGGAGAGGACCTAGTCCAATCCAAAAATTAGTATGCGCCACATACTCATCGTCCGACATGTGCGCCATTCTAAAATCAGTGAGAAATATGTAGTCCGGGGTTCCATACCCTCAGGACAAGATTTATAACCATTACTTACCTCTACCGGGCCATAACACTAGTCCGCCATGCTCTTGCCCCTCGAACAGGCTCCCGATTGCTCCAAATCTAGCCAAAACCAGTTTAACATCATCAATATATATCAAAGGAACACAACCCAATCGAAAACTATCAAATTATACAAGAATCTCGAAATTCGGCCAAACCCGAGCCCCGGGCCCACGTCTTAGAATTCGATAATTTTTACATCACTAGAAACCTTGTCCTCCCACGATTCTACTCATTACCAAAATCATCACAATCGGATCACAATTGCATACCCAAAACCTCAAAAGAAAATTCCAATTCTCCACCCCTTCTTCCCAACCTTTTCCTACATAAATCCTAATATTCACAAGCCTAATCCGAACAAAATAGCATAGAAACGATGTTAATAACCCGAGAACTTACCTTCACTGAAGAACCACGAATTCCCTTCTTCAAATTGCCTTCAAAGAGCTCATCCCGCATGCAAAAATGGTGAAATGAGAAAATTTTCACGGAGGCCCTTTTTGTACTATTTCTGCCAGCATTTCCGCACCTGCGGACACTTAGTCGCACCTGCGGACCCGCACTTGCGGTCCCAGGTGCGCACCTGCGGAAGTCCCACTAACGGACCAATTTCGCACCTGAGGCCAATCCTCCGCACCCGCGTCTTCGCAGGTGCGGCCATAAATTAACACCTGTGGAAATTCCCCTGCCTAGCCTCTTTCGCACCTGCGCATGGCCCATCGCACCTGCGATTTCGCACCTGCGATGTCGCACCTGCGACTAGCAATCCGCAGGTGCGGCCAACACCAAAAACTCACACCAGCAACTATTTTCTGCAAATTTTCCAAGTTCAAAACCTCGCCAACCATCTGAAATCAATCCCGAGCCCCTCGGGGCCCTAACCAAACATACCAACACATCTCATAGCATTATTCCAACTTAGTCGAGCCTTCAAAACACCAAAAACAACATGAAAACACCAAAATTACATCAAATTCAAACCTATGAACTTTGAAACTTCCAAATTTCGCCAACTACGCTGAAACAAACCAAAACACCTCCGATTGACCTGAAATTTTGCAAACATAACCAAAATGACATAACGAACCTGGTTCAACTTCCGAAATTTCATTCCGACCCCGATAGCATATTTTCCACTGCCGACCGGAAATCACCAAAAACTAACTTTCGCCAATTCAAGCCTAATTCTACACTAGACATCAAAACTTCATTCCGAACACACTCCTAAGTCCCAAATCACCTAATGAAATCATCTGAGCAATAAAATACGCATTCTGGGGTCGTTCACCAATAAGTCAACTCTCAGTTGACTTTCTCAACTATTAGGCTACCTTGAGAGACTAAATGCCTCAATTCTCACCATGGCTACTCTGAACCCGAACCAACCGACCCAACACACATAAATGAAGCTGAACCACATAAAATGAAGAAGAAACGGGGGAAACGGAGCTAAACTCTCGGAACGATCGGCCGGGTCGTTACATCCTCCCCCACGTAAGCATACCTTCGTCCTCGAATGTGCCAAGAGTTGTTCTCCAACACCATCAAACTGTTACGTAGCTTACCATGCACATACCCGGGGGTGATCTCACGTCACCCTATCCCATATAGGTCCAATAGCACAATACCGTTGAAATTTCGAAATCCAAATCATGGCCCATAAACCTTAGAACCAAATTCCCACTTCTGAAATAATATACAAGATTAAAATTTCCATAACTATAAACTGAACAAGTCTGAACATGCTGAATCAAGCCATATATGCACCCAAATGAAATCACATAATACACCGCACGACTCAAACACTCATAGCGATAACTCTTAGTCACAATAACTGCTCAGAACAACCAGTACCGGTACATAACCTCTTATCAAGAAATGCCTCGCTCTAACACTTCCATATACTGTCGATGATGAAAGAAGCACGTATAACTAACAACCATTCGTTCGATCAGTAAGACATGAAGCTCCCCCTTCCCAAACAGGAATCATAGAAGATTTCTAAGCCGACTCCCGATACTTATCCTTCCAACTATGCTGTAGAAAATTCTGAAAATGTTCATTCTAGGCCAAATGACCTCTTCTCATCCATCACGACCACCTTGATTACATGACACATCGATGCAATTCGAAGCCAAAACCTGTGCAACTTGTGCACCTAACAGCAACATCCCAATGAAATCAACTTATATAAGAGATCCACACGAGAGGACTAACCTACCATTAACAATTACCATCACCATATCATGCTAACAGCCTGGCAAAAATCGTAAAATCAAAACACATGAATCCAATAACAAAGGTCATACCCCTACATAACTCTGCTACATTGCGCGATCTTATCCAACCGCTGGTCCACTTGAAATATTTCAAGACACCTTGCCTAAAATCGATAACCATTCGAAATTCGCCATCAGGTACTCAAAGTGCATTGCCATAACCACGGGGGAAACCGGACGATACCATGCCACCCGAAACAGAAGGTATATAACCAACACATCTCAATCCCGCAACACCCAATTACTTACCTTACTCAAATCTAGCTATAAAGCCCAGTTAGAACCACACCATATGTGCATATAACCAATAATCACCACTCATCGCAACACCGAAGGGTAACTCATAGATCACTCTAGAACATGAATAAACTAAATCACAATCGAATGGTACATTCCTCAATAGTAGAAATTCGGAGCCAACAATTTCGACCCGGTGCAGAACACACACCCATATTAGCCTACCAGTAACCCTAAATTAACTCTGATCACCCACCACAGATAGATAACTTACCAAAAAGTTTACAATGACGGAATCATGGTACATACTAACATCCGACTAGCTCAGCTCGCATCTTCATAGTTCACTACCACAAAATATCCTTTTTATGAGAACTCTCAGTCTCAAAGTCCATGAAACGTACGGATTACCATATCTGATCACAAATTTGCCGCTCGAATACATAACACATCACAAATACTCACTCATTCCACGAGGGATACCCCTATAATTCTTCCGTTTACCAAGAAACCTTGAATATCAACAGTCGATCCCACAATAGGGCGTCGCGATACCAATGAAGTACCCTTAACTCAAACACAATGCTCTTTCTGAAATGTATACCCTCATTAAGTCGCACCAATTAGCGATATCATCTACCTAGTCATCTGAAACTGCCCATGCTGCTTAAGAATTTATGACCTTCTTTCCAGAACCGAACCGTGACCTCACATATGCAAATCTCAGCTCCACCCAACATACCGCATGCGCCATGCTAACCTAGGAAAAAGATATACGGGAACTCCATGGTCCCTTCTGAGCCATAAGCAACTAGGTACCCAACTAGCCAAGAACTTCCATTTAATCCCGTTTAGAAGCAAATTCACTACACGCCACCCGCACCTCGCGCCAAAAGAGAATATGCACCCTTAACTGCGGTAGAAACCATCAGGAGCTATTCGAAATCCCATTTGCGCAACACCAAACCATCAGGACTGACTTCTTCTAACTCAACCAAGCTACGTAGGCCACCAAAAATCCAAGAGCATTGCTAAGAAACACCCATAAAAATCATCACCTCATGAACACCCAAGAACTAATCGTATCCCTTACCATGCCGATCCGACCTACTACCAAGTTGCTCTATTTACCCAAGTTTCTTCTGACTTACCTTCAAATCGATACTTCTTCCTGCCGTAATACCATAAATTTGCAACCCAGACTCACCACACGCCGACCCAAGCACAAAACCATACCGTCTAAGGCTCATAAGCGACTGAATACTCCCTCAATTATCCCCAAATGCACCATATTAGAAAAACTTACCCTGAAGAGACTTCCTGCGAATCTAAAGCCATTACCTTCACCTTCATGATACCGATATGTAGAATTCGTGATGATGTAGAATACCACAAGTCTTGACATCCTCTAACGTAAATCTCAATCACACTGACCAATTGGACAGAATCGACCTGACCCGTTTGCACACTAACATACTAGGAAAGTAATCCACTCACTTGAAGCCACAAGAAAATTCATACATTGCACACACTACACCTTTTACAATTTCCAATAAATCATTCAATAGAACCCAATTATCCAATAGAGTACATTACAACCTATATCGAAGAAATTTCCATTACTCGTGATATTCCCAGACCCCACGCCTGCAGGTCACAGCTGATTTACCAGTATACCTCTAACTGAAATCGATACCATACATAGTCGCGCAATCAACTTATCATGAACAGACTCCCCCACTTGGCTCGAAGCCAACGATCGAGACAAATAATAATTCACAATGCCCATAATAACACTATCCGTCTAACAGCTCAAGTCATCTGCAGATCTCGCATTCATCATTGCAATAGTCACGCCAACTTCCACAAGCGATCTAAACTCCAATTACAACATATATCATTTTACTAGTAGAAGAGAACTTATTACAGAACTACATAGGGACCACACACCCTAGGACAACCCGCAGGAGATACCCCTACTCGCTAGCCTCAAACATAATATATCTCCATACACTTCTGAAGACCAGAACTATCACGCAATCACTACACCTTCCTACATTTGAACACAACCAATGCCTACCCTCGAGGCAACACAATACGCGGTAAAAACCTGAAACTGATGGCAGAACTAACACTGGAGCAGTGGTCACTAAAATCTCGAGCTTATGGAAGCTCTAACCACACATGTCTAACCACATGGATACCCTTACTGGACACCACGTGTCCCAAGAATGCTTCTGAACCGAGCCAAAAGTCACACTCGGAGAATTGGCATAGAGCCTTTCCTTCCTGAATCCTTATAATACCATCCTCAGATACTGAGTATGCTACTCCTGGCTATGGGAATATGCCAGGACGCCATCAATGAATACAATATCAAGGAATAATAATACGGTTGGAATACACCGTTAATCAAATGCATGAAAGTTACTGGGGAAAATGATCAACTCAAAAGACATCACCAGGAGCTCATAACCCAACAGAAAAATCCGCTTCACTCCACAACTACACAACATGAGAGGTCTTCCAACATACTCACAACTCAAGGCCATATAACAAATCGAGAAAGAAATCAAACACTCGATAAATCTTATCGCATTTCCAGCCAACCCTTTTGTCAAAAATCACAGTCTGAACACATCTAACCATCAAATCACACCCACCACATAGGCATCTAGTCACCAATTCTCATCAATAAGAACACAAATGGACATATAAGTCCCCAAATACATGTGCCCACATAACAAAAATCTCAGCAATCAAGCCACATAATGAATCTGGCATCAAGTCCTCCAGACTAGCCCATTACCAACATGCCAAAATCACATCTCATCCATGGAAGCCACAAGCCGT
Source organism: Nicotiana paniculata (assembly GCA_005239505.1). NCBI lineage: Eukaryota > Viridiplantae > Streptophyta > Magnoliopsida > Solanales > Solanaceae > Nicotiana > Nicotiana paniculata. The sequence goes on from ML318730.1 coordinate 16,364, forward strand.
CGATGCACGGCTAATACCAAGCGCTCTCGTGCGTGTTCGAATACATGGAAGGAATTCAAGAGTTACGCTCTTGGCTGGATACAATGGATTCACACGACAAGAATTTAAGAATGAGATATTTTCCTATGGGTTCCGCACCTCTCGAAGATAAGTACAGATGTCTCCGTACCGATCCGCAAGACTCTACTAAACCTGCTCATCACCGTTGAGTCCTATGTAACCTAGGCTCTGATACCAAACTGTACCACTAACCCCAAAACCCGGAGCCACCATGTCATGAGCATCTAGAAGAATAAGCCAAAATATACTATTATAATACAAAACCTCTTAATAAAAGCTAGATACAACAAGAAAGGAAAATAGAGATGTTGCGGACGCTGAACAACTACCTCTATATCCCGCAAATCCGGCTCCACGCGAATTAAATGGCTAATGCTCGGTATCTGCACCTGAATCTGCACACAAGGGTGCAAGGAGTAATGTCAGTATGCCAACTCAGTAGTAATGAAAATAAATCAAGTCTAAGCGGCAAGGAAACACATAAAATCAATGCCATCAAATCACAATATACACAGCCTTACTTTTCAATAGTGTAAACATAGATATACGAAATCATCATGCCTTAAAACCAACTTCAGAAAAGTCCTTTGAAGAAAGCATATTTTTAAAAACTTCAAACCGAAAGATTTAGTATGAAAATGAAATGAATCATATAGAGGCCCCTCAGGCAAAACATATTTCATAAGTTCAGAATGAAAGTAGTAAAATCATAAGTAGCCCCTCGGGCAAAACATGTATCATAATCAGCCCCTCGGGCATGCCTCACATTCACTCAGCACCTCACAATCAATTAGCACCTCACAGTCACTCATGCCTCCAAATAGCTCATCAATCGGCACTCGGCAATCAGTGCGCTCACTGGGGATGCGTACTGACTCCGGAGGGGCTCCTTCAGCCCAAGGGCTAAATCACTCAGCACCTCACCATCACTCAGCAGAACCACTCAAAAGGCCCCTCGGGCGAATCAGTAAAACAAGGTACTCGCCCCAAAACATCATTTTAAATCTCAAAGTAGTGTAAATCAGGCTGAGTTTCGAAAACAGTAAGCACAATGTGGCTGAGTGAAATAGTCAAAAAATAGTGAGGGAAAACAACAATAAAAAGCCCCAAAGAGGTCTAAACATATTGTCACGAGGCCTCAAACACGGCTTATAGCCCAAATATTTCAACAATCTTTAGAACATAATTTAACATAAGGTTTTGAGTAAAATATGCGACGCATTAGTTGCCGCGGAGAGGACCTAGTCCAATCCAAAAAACAGTATGTGCCATATACTCATCATCCGACATGTGCGCCATTCTAAAATCAGTGAGAAATATGTAGTCTGGGGTTCCATACCCTCACGACAAGATTTATAACCATTACTTACCTCTACCGGGCCACAAGACTAGTCCGCTATGCTCTTGCCCCTCGAACCGGCTCTCGATTGCTCCGAATCTAGCCAAAACCAGTTTAACAACATCAATATATATCAAAGGAACACAACCCAATCAAAAACTATCAAATATACAAGAATCTCGAAATTCAGCCAAACCCGAGCCCCGGGCCCACGTCTCGAAATTCGGTAATTTTTACATCACTAGAAACCTCGTCCTCCCATGATTTTTCTCATGCCAAAATCATCACAATCGGATCACAATTGCCTACCCAAAACCTCAAAAGAAAATACCAATTCTCCACCCCTTCTTCCCAACCTTTACCTACTTAAGTCCTCAAATTCACAAGCCTAATCCGAACTAAATAGCATAGAAACGATGTTAATAACCCGAGAACTACCTTCACTGAAGAACCATGAATTCCCTTCTTCAAATTGCCTTCAAAGAGCTCCTCCCGCATGCAAAAATGGTGAAATGAGAGAATTTTCACGGAGGCCCTTTTTATATTGTTTCTGCACGCATTTCCGCACCTACGGACATTTAGTCGCACCTGCGGACACTTAGTCGCACCTGCGGACCCGCACTTTCGGTCCTAGGTGTGCACCTGCGGAAGTCCCACTACAGACCAATTTCGCACCTGAGGTCAATCTTCCATACCTGCATCTTTGCAGGTGCGGCCATAACTTCGCACCTGCAACGTCGCACCTACGGCTACCAATCCGCAGGTGCGGCCAACACCAGCAACTATTTTCTGTAAATTTTCCTAGTTCAAAACCCCGCCAACCATCCGAAATCAATCCCGAGCCCCTCGGGGCCCCAACCAAACATACCAACTCATCCCATTGCATTATTCCAACTTAGTCGAGCCTTCGAAACACCAAAACAACACGAAAACACCAAAATTACATCAAATTCAAGCCTATGAACTTTGAAAATTCCAAATTTCGCCAACTACGCTGAAACAAACCAAAACACCTCCGATTGACCTGAAATGTTGCAGATATATCCAAAATGACATTACGAACCTGCTGCAACTTCCGTAATTTCATTCCGACCCCGATAGCCTATTCCACTGCCGACCGGAAATCACCAAAAACTAACTTTCGCCAATTCAAGCCTAATTCTACATCGGACATCAAAACTTCATTCTGAACACACTCCTAAGTCCCAAAGCACCTAATGAAACCATCCGAGCCATAAAATATGCATTCCGAGGTCGTTCACCAATAAGTCAACTCTCAGTTGACTTTCTCAACTATTAGGCTACCTTGAGAGACTAAATGCCGCAATTCTCACCATGACCACTCTGAACCCGAACCTGTCATGCCCCGAAATCCCACCATCGGGCCGTGATGGCTTCTAACGTTGAACCTGCTAGACAAGACAACGTGTATTGATAAACTAGTATATAAACATCAATTTACTAGGATAAACTAAACGGTTCACAATTTAACAGCGGAAATAAATATGGTTTCAAGCTAAATAAGGAACACATAATGCAACAACGCGTAAATTTTCCCAAAACCTGGAGTCACAAACTCACGAACTGTCCGTAAGAGTGCTAAATACAAGTTTGAAAAGAGAATACATAGTTGTCTCTGAAACTAGAGGAAAAACAAGACAGAAGTGAAGATAAAGGGATGGAAGAGACGCCAAGGGCCACGAACGCCAGCGGGTATACCTTGAAGCCTCTAGGATAAGATAGAAGACACTCCCACTAATGAAGTTCTCTGGGTCCGGCTGCGTAATCTGCACAACATTGAAGAAGTGCAGGTGTAGCATCAGTACAACCGACCCCATGTACTGAGTAAGTTCCGAGCCTAACCTTGGCGAAGTAGTGACGAGGCTAAGACACGACAAGAAAATGTACCTGTGTAGTTCAATAGTATAGCAGAAAATAAATAAGAATACAATTATGGGGAGAACATGCTGGGGGTAAGAGATAGCAAATACTGAAATGACATAAACGAAAACAACAGTCCGAAATACCTGAAAATAATAACAGGAATTGACAACATAGACTAAACAGTAAAAGATGCGGCACGGCATGTCCCCTCGTGCATAATAATAATAATATAAAACATGGAACAGAATGTCCCCTTGTGCGTAATAATATAAAACATGGCACGGAATGTCCCCTCGTGCATAATCAATATAAAACATGGCACGGAATGTCCCCTCATGCATAATCAATATAAAACATGGCACAGAATGTCCCCCCGTGCACAATCAATATAAAACATGGCACGGAATGTCCCCTCGTGCATAATAATATGAAACATGGAACGGCATTACCCTTCGTGCTTTAGCACTCTTCCTCACCCAAACAGCAATTACAAACAAGGGCAAGGAAATAAACAGAGAGAAAAAAAGAAGAAAAAAAATTGAAATCTCGGCAAGGGAACATCAATTAAACAATTAAATCCCGGCAAGGGAACATCAATTAAACAATTAAATCCCGGAAAAGGAACTATACAATGATGACCCGGCAAGGGTATATTTCAATAACTCTTCCTTTTTCTTTCACTTTCATTTCCATGATTTATTCTATTACTTGAGCCAATGCTCCAAAGGATGTAACTATCTCATATTCCTTCATCATTCATTTTACAATTTGAGCCAATGCTCCAAAGAATGTAATTTCCTCATATTTATTCATTATTCGTTTCACAATTTGAGCCAATGCTCCAAAGAATGTAATTACCTCATATTTCTTCATTATTCGTTTCACAATTTGAGCCAATGCTCCAAAGCATGTAATTACCTCATATTTCTTCATTATTCATTTCACAATTTGAGCCAATACTCCAAAGCATGTAATTATCTCACATTCCTTCATCATTCGTTTTACAATTTGAGCTAATGCTCCAAAGAATGTAATTACCTCATATTTTTTCATTATTCGTTTCACAATTTGAGCCAATGCTCCAAAGAATGTAATTATCGCATATTCCTTCATCATTCGTTTTACAATTTGAGCCAATGCTCCAAAAGACTGTAATTACCTCATATTCCTTCACATGCCCTTTACATCATATAGAAATCATCAATTAGGCATAGAAATTACAACAAAGTCAGAATATTCATAATATAGGGACTCACGGTCATGCTAGACACCAATTTTTAGATACTCGTCACCATGCCTATACATCATATTTGACAATTAGCAAATAGCAAATGATACTCAACTCCTATTCCCTCAAGCTAAGGTTAGACCAAACACTTACCTCGGGTCCAAAATATAGCAATCAACCCTCTAACACCGCCTTTCCTTTAGAATTCAACTCCGGAATAGTATTATCTAGGCATAATCAACTCAAGTATATCAATAAGGATTCAATAATTCAATTACATAGCCTAATTACCCATTTCTATGCATTCTTCCAATATAAAAAAAATTCGACCCCGGGCCCGCTTGGTCCAAACACGAGGCTCAGACCAAAACCACGTCATCCATTCACCCACGAGCCCGAATACATAATTTGATTTCAAATTCGACCCCAAAACGAGGTCTAAATCAAGAAAATTCAAAAGGGCCCAACTCTACCCAAATTCCCAATTTTCTACTCTAATTTGCATGTTTTAGGCTTAGGAATTCATGAGATATAGATGAAAAATGAAGGAAACGAGTTAAAATTTACTAACCCAAGAAGTTTTGGTGAAGGATGGCTTCAATGGATGCCTAAGGACCTTGGAGAAGATGAACTTCGTGAAAACTTATGAAAAATCCCGAAGCTACTGTTCTGGAAATACTTATATACCACTGGGCAAAATTGCCCTTCGCGTTCGCGGAAGGGAGGTCGCGTTCACGAAGGGTAGACTTGACGGACCATCGCGTTCGCAGAAGGGTGAACGCGAACGCAAAGAGTAAAACGGCTGAGGTTCAGAAATTGACCTACGCGAACGCGTGGGACATCACGCGAACGCAATGAAGAAGACCTGCAAAGCTACGTGAATGCGGTCAATTGTATGCGAACGCGAAGAGGAAAAGAGGGCTAAGTCCTCAGGGTCAAATAGCCCCACGCGATCGCGAGGGAATGGATGTGAACGCGATGAAGGAAAAGCTTAAAGCTTCGCGAACGCGGAAGAGGCGTCGCGAACGCGAAGAACAAATGGACCTGCAACTGCTGAAGCCAAAAACCAGCAATCTTCCTAAGTTCAAAATCACTCCGAGACACCTCTGAAACACTCCCGAGACCTCGGGGCTCCTAAAAAATCATATGCACTAACTCAACAACATCCTACGAAGTTAACCGTGCAATTAAATCGCCAATATAACATCAAAAACAACGAATCAAACCACAAAATCACTAGTTTTTTCTTCAAACTTCATAAACTTTCAATTTTAGAGTTTTAATCGAAACACGTCAAACGACATCCAATTCCAACCAAACTTCACAGAAATATCTTAAACCACATATAAGACCTGTACCGGGCACTGGAACCAAAATACGAGCCCGATACCAACACATTCTAACCAATTTCCATTTCACTTTTCTTTATAAATTTCAGAAAAACAATTTCACTCAAAAATTCATTTCTCGGGCTTGGGACCTCGGAATTCGATTCCGGGCATACGCCCAAGTCCCATATTTTCCTACGGACCCGGAAATCACGGGTCCGGGTCCGTTTACCCAGAATGTTGACCTGAGTCAAATTTATTCATTTTAATATCACAAGATTAGCATTTTTCAAAGAATTTCATATTTAAGCTGTCCGGCTACGTGCCCGGACTGTGCACGCAAATCGAATCAACTACAGATGAGGTTTTCAAGGCCTCGAAAGTACGGAATGAGTAATAAAATAGGTGATGACCCCTTTGGGTCGTCACATTCTCCACCTCTAAAACAACTGCTCGTCCTCGAACGGACAGCAGAAAGAAGTACCTGAGTCGGGTAATAAATGAGGGTAACGGCTCCGCATATCGGACTCGGACTCCCAAGTCGATTCCTCAAGAGGCTGACCTCTCCACTGAACACGAACAGAAGGGAAACTCTTGGATCTCAACTAACGAACCTACCGGTCTAGAATAGCTATCGGCTCCTCCTCATAAGATAATCCTTGTCCAACTGGATAGTGCTGAAATCTAACACGTGGGCTGGATCGCCGTGATACCTCTGAAGCATGGACACATGACAAATTGGATGCACGGCTAATAAGCTAGGCAGCAATGTAAGTCTATAAGCCACCTCTCCCACTCGATCAAGAATCTCAAACGGACCAATGAACCTAAGGCTAAGCTTGCCTTTCTTCCCAAATCTCATCACGCCCTTCATAGGCGACACTCGGAGCAATACTCGCTCACCAACCATAAAAGCCACATCTCAAACCTTGCGATCTGCATAACTCTTTTGACTGGACTGAGCTGTATGAAGCCTATCCTGAATGATCCTGACCTTGTCCAAGGCCTCCTGAACTAAATCTGTACCCAACAACCGAGCCTCTCCCGGATCAAACCATCCCACCGGAGATCGACACCGCCTACCATATAAAGCCTCATAAGGAGCCATCTGGATACTCGACTGGTAGATGTTGTTGTAGGCAAACTCTGCTAAAGGCAAGAACTGATCCCATGATCCTCCAAAGTCAATAACACAAGCTCGGAGCATATCCTCCAATATCTGAATAGTCCGCTCGGACTGTCCATCCGTCTGAGGATGAAATGCTGTGCTCAACTCCACCTGGGTGCCTAACTCTCGCTGAACTGCTCTCCAGAAACGCAAGGTAAACTGCGTGCCCCGGTCCGAAATGATAGATACCGCCACACCATGAAGGCGGACAATCTCCCGGACATAGATCTCAGCTAACCTCTCGGATGAATAGGAAACTGCCACAGGAATGAAATGCGCTGGCTTGGTCAGCCTATCAACAATGACCCATACGGCATCAAACTTCTTTCGGGTCAACGGAAGTCCAGTAACGAAGTCCATAGTGATCCTCTCCCACTTCCACTCGGGAAGCTCAATCCTCTGAAATAAACCACCAGGCCTCTGATGCTCATACTTAACATGTTGACAATTCAAACACCGCGCCACATATGCCACAATATCCTTCTTCATTATACGCCACCAATAATGTTGCCGCAAATCCTGATACACCTTCGCGGCCCCCAGATGAATAGAGTACCGGGAACTATGGGCCTCCTCTAAAATCAACTCTCGAATCCCATCAACATTGGGCACACAAACTCGCCCCTACAATCTCAAAACACCATCATCATCTAAGGTCACCTTCTTGGAGCCTCCATGCTGCACCATGTCTCTAAGGACACACAAATGGGGATCATCAAATTGCCGATCACGGATAACTCCAATAATGAAGAACGAGAGACCGTACAAACCAACACTCGACTAGGCTCAGAAATATCCAACCTCACAAATCGATTGACCACTGAACATCCAAAGCAAGCGGCCTCTAACTGACCGGAATAAAAGCAAGACTGCCCATACTAGCTGACTTCCTACTCAAAGCATCGGCCACCACATTGGCCTTCCCCGGGTGATATAAGATGGTAATATCATAATCCTTCAACAACTCCAACCACCTCCTCTACCTCAAACTCAAATCCTTTTTCTTGAACAAGTACTGAAGACTCTTATGATCCGTGAACACCTAACACGCCACGCCATACAGATAGTGCCTCCAAATCTTCAATGCATGGACAATGCCTACCAACTCCAAATCATGCACTGGATAGTTCTTCTCATGAATCTTCAACTGCCTCGAAGCATAAGAAATGACCTTGCCATCCTGCATCAACACTGCACCAAGCCCAATAGGGGAAGCATCGCAATAGACTGTGTACGGCCCTGAACCTGTGGGCAAAACCAATACCGGTGCCGTAGTTAGAGCTGTCTTGAGCCTCTGAAAGATCGCCTCACACTCGTCCGACCATCTGAACTGGGCACCCTTCTGGGTCAACCTAGTCATCAGGGCTGCAATAGATGAGAACCACTCCACGAACCAACGATAATAGCCTGCCAATCCCAAGAAACTCTGAATCTCTGTAGTTGATGCTGGTCTAGGCCAGTTCTTGACTGCCTCAATATTCATCGAGTCAACCTGAATGCCCTATGTTGATATGACATGACCCAGGAATGCAATTGAACTCAACCACAACTCACACTTCGAAAACTTTGAATATAGCTGGCTATCCTTCAGAGTTTGAAGAACCACTCTAAGATGCTGCTCGTGCTCCTCATGACTGCGGAAGTATATCAATATATCATCAATGAAGACTATCACGAACGAGTCCAAATAAATCCTGAACACTCGGTTCATCAAACCCATAAAAGTTGTTGGGGCATTTGTCAACCCAAACGACATGACTAAAAACTCGTAATGCCCGTACCGAGTGCGGAAAGCTGTCTTAGGGACATCGGATGCCCTAATCCTCAACTGATGGTAACCAGATCTCAAGTCTATCTTTGAAAGTACCTTGGCACCCTGAAGCTGATCGAAAAAATCAACAATCCTCGACAGTGGATACTTATTCTTGATTGTAACCTTGTTCAATTGTCGGTAGTCAATGCACATCCTCATCGAACCATCCTTTTTCTTCGCAAACAATACTGGAGCACCCAAGGAGAAACGTTGGGCCTAATGAAACCCTTCCCAAGCAAATCCTGCAAATGTTCCTTCAAATCTTTCAGCTCTGGCGGGGCCATGCGATACGGCGGAATGGAAATGAGCTGGGTGCCCAGAGCCAGATCAATGCAGAAATCAATGTCCATGTCAGGTGGCATCCCCGGCAGGTTTGAAGGGAAGACCTCAGGAAACTCACGAACCACGGGCATCGAATCAATAAAGGGAACCTCAACACTGGAATCGCGCACATAATCCAAATAAGCCAAACACCCCTTCTCGACCATACGTCGAGCCTTCACGTACGAAATAACACTGCGGGTAGAGTGACCAGGAGTCCCTCTCCACTCCAAACGGGGCAAATCCGGTAAGGCTAAGGTCACAGTCTTGGCATGGCAATCCAAGATAGCATGATATGGGGATAACCAGTCCATCCCCAATATAACATCAAAATCGACCATACCTAAAAGCAACAAATCAACACGGGTCTCAAGACCCCCAATCACCACAACACGAAAATGATGGACTCGATTGACCATGATAGAATCACCCACTGGTGTAGATACATAAACAGGAACACTCAGTGTATCACTAGGCATGACCAGGTACGGTGCAAAATAAGAGGACACATACGAATACGTAGACCCTGGATCAAGTAGCATTGAAGCATCTCTGTCACAAACCCGAATAGTACCTGTAATGACTGCATCTGAAAAATCAGCCTCTGGCCTGGCTGGAAGAGCATAACATTAGGGCTGGGCCCCACCACCCTAAACCACATCTTTAGGACGGCCGACTGCTAGCCGGACTCCACCTCTGGCGGCCTGAGCTCCACCTCTATGACCTCTAGCTCCACCTCTAGCACCTCTACTCACACCTCTAGCTGGCTGGGTAGGCTGTGGAACACCTGGTTCCTGTACCATGGCACGAGAACCCTGATGCTGGGACCCACCAAAACCTCGGGGGCAAAACTTGGAAATGTGCCCCAAACCACCGCAAGTATAACAAGGCTTCTGCTGATGTGACTGCTGACTCTGGAAGTGGCCCTATTGACCTGAATGACTACCTCGGAAACTCTGAAACGGCGGTGCACTGAAGGGAGCCGGTGGCGCACTGTAAGGCTGCTGGTCAGAATAGTGCGTCTAAGAACCACGACCACCTGAAGTACCATGGGAAACCTGAAGAGCTGACTAAAAAGGTCTGGGAGGATGACCTCTGCCTGAAGAATCCCTGCCCCCAGATGAGGCTCCACTGAAACGACCAAAATGACGGGGCCTTTTGTCAGCCCCCTGACCACCACCCTGTGACATAATCATCTCAATCCTCCTGGCCACATTGGCCGCATCCTGGAACGATATATCTGTACCTGACTCTCTAGCCATCTGAAGTCTAATAGGACGGGCCAATCCCTCGATAAACCTCCGAACCCTCTCCCGATCAGTGGGAAGTATCATAAGAGCATATCGGGCTAGAGTGATGAACCTGGTCTCATACTGAGTAACGGACATGGATCCCTGCTAGAGACAATCAAACTGCCTCTGAAGGTCCTCTCTCTGATCCAGCAGGTCCGGCTAAGCAATAGTCTCTCCACCAACTCTTGCCTGCGCCAGATAACCGAAAAGTAGCGAAGTTAACTCCGTTGGACTCCACTATGCCCATATTCTGAAGAACCTCATGGCAGCTGTCCAAATAATCCTGGGGATCCTTTAATGGTGAACCAGTAAAAGTAGCAGTGAATAACTTGGTGAACCTGTCCAGTCTCTACAAAGCATCTGCTGATATAGCTGCTCCCTCTGCTACCGGTGTTGCAATACCAGACTGAGCTACTCCGGCTGGCTGAGGTGCCGGAGTCTGAAACTGTGGAGCTAACTGCTCTGGCACGTGGGCGGCAGGAGTCTGGGCACCTCCCCCAGCCTGAGAGACGGCTGGTGCTGGAGGAAGAAGACCCACATGTGCTACACTCTCCATGAGTCTGACTAGACGGACAAGGGCGTCCTGAAGCACTGGGGTAGCTATGAACCCCTTTGGTACCTGAGCTGTTCCAACTGGGACTGCCGGAACTGGGACCTCCTCGTCAGACTCAACCTAAGGGTCCTCCACTGGGGCTGCTGCTCTAGGCTGAGCCCGGCCTCGGCCTCTAGCACGACCTCGTCCTCGACCTCGACCTCGACCTCGAGTAGGAGCTATAACAGGAGTGTCAGGCTGCTGGGCGGAACCAAGGGAAGCACGTGTCCTCACCATCTGTGAGAGAATAGAACAGAAACTCAATCAGTACTCAGAATTCATAGCGCACGATAGAGAACAAAAGAAATATGGAGTCATCCTAACTTCGTAGCCTCTGCGATAAATACAGACGTCTCTGTACCGATCCCTCATACTCTACCAAGTTGTCCGTGAGTTGTGAGACCTAAGTAACCTAGTGCTCTGATACCAACTTGTCACGCCCCGAAATCTGACCATCGGGCTGTGATGGCATCTAACGTTGAACCCGCTAGACAAGCCAACGTTTATTGATAAACTAGCATATCAACATCAATTTACTATGATAAACTAAACGGTTCATAATTTAACAACGGAAATAAATATGGTTTCAAGCTAAATAAGGACAACATAATACAAAAACGAGTAAATTTTCCCAAAACCTAGAGTCACAAACTCACGAACTGTCTGTAAGAGTGCTAAATACAAGTCTGAAAAGAGAATACATAGTTGTCTCTGAAACTAGAGGAAAAACAAGACAGAAGTGAAGACAAAGGCATGGAAGAGACGCCAAGGCCCACGAACGCCAGCGGGTATACCTTGAAGCCTATATGATAAGCTGGAAGACACTCCCACTAATGATGTCCTCCGGGTCCGGCTGCGTAATCTGCACAACATGAAGAAGTGCAAGTGTCGCATCAGTACAATCGACCCCATGTATTGAGTAAGTGTCGAGCCTAACCTCGGTGAAGTAGTGACGAGGCTAAGATAAGACAACAAAATGTACCTGTGCAGTTCAATAGTATAGCAAAAACTAAAAAAGAATACAATTACAGGGAGAACATGTTGGGGGTAAGAGATAGAAAATACTGAAATGACAGAAACGAAAACAACAGTCCGAAAAACCTGAAAATAATAACGGGAATTGACAACACAGATTAAACAGTAAAAGATGCGGCACGGCATGTCCCCTCGTGCATAATAATAATATAAAACATGTCACGGAATGTCCCCTCGTGCATAATAATATAAACATGACACAGAATGTCCCCTCGTGCATAATCAATATAAAACATGGCACGGAATGTCCCCTCGTGCATAATAATATAAACATGACACAGAATGTCCCCTCGTGCATAATCAATATAAAACATGGCACGGAATGTCCCCTCGTGCATATTCAATATAAAGCATGGCACGGAATGTCCCCTCATGCATAATCAATATAAAACATAGCACGGAATGTCCCCTCGTGCATAATAATATGAAACATGGCACGACATCATCCTTCGTTCTTTAACACTCTTCCTCACCCAAACAGCAATCACAAACAAGGGCAAGGAAACAAACAGAGACAAAAAAAGAAAAAAAATGGAAATCCCGGCAAGGGAACATCAATTAAAAAATTAAATCCCGGCAAGGGAACATCAATTAAACAGTTAAATCCCGGAAAGGGAACTATAAATGATGACCCGGCAAGGGTATATTTCAATAACTCTTCCTCTTTCTTTCACTTTCATTTCCATGATTTATTCTATTACTTGAGACAATGCTCCAAAGGATTTAAGTATCTCATATTCCTTCATCATTCATTTTACAATTTGAGCCAATGCCCCAAAGAATGTAATTATCACATATTCCTTCATCATTCATTTTACAATTTGAGCCAATGCTCCAAAGAATGTAATTACCTCATATTTATTCACTATTCGTTTCACAATTTGAGCCAATGCCCCAAAGAATGTAATTATCACATATTCCTTCATCATTCGTTTTACAATTTGAGCCAATGCTCCAAAAGAATGAAATTACCTCATATTCCTTCACATGCCCTTTACATCATGTAGAAATCATCAATTAGGCATAGAAATTACAACAAAGTCAGAATATTCATAATATAGGGACTCACGGTAATGCTAGACACCAATGTATAGATACTCGTCACCATGCCTATACATCGTATTTGACAATTAGAAAATAGCAAATGATACTCAACTCCTATTCCCTCAAGCTAAGGTTAGACCAAACACTTACCTCGGGTCCAAAATATAGCAATCAACCCTCTAACACCGCCTTTCCTTTAGAATTCAACTCCGAAATGGTATTATCTAGGCATAATCAACTCAAGTACATCAATAAGGATTCAATAATCAATTACATAGCCTAATTAGCCATTTCCATGCATTCTTCCAAAATAACAAAATTCGACCCCGGGCCCGCTGGGTCCAAACACGAGGCTCGGACCAAAACCACGTCACCCATTCACCCACGAGACCGAATACATAATTTTTTTTCAAATTCGACCCCAAAACGAGGTCTAAATCAAGAAAATTCAAAAGGGCCTAACTCTACCCAAATTCCCATATTTCTACTCTAATTTGCATGTTTTAGGCTTAGGAATTCATGAGATATAGATGAAAATGAAGGAAACGAGTTAAAATTTACTAACCCAAGAAGTTTTGGTGAAGGATGGCTTCAATGGATGCCTAAGGACCATGGAGAAGATAAATTTTGTGAAAACTTATGAAAAATCTCGAAGCTACTGTTCTGGAAATACTTATATACCACTGGGCAAAATTTCCTTTTGCGTTCACGGAAGGGAGGTCGCGTTTGCGAAGGGTAGACTTGACAGACCATCGCGTTCGCGGAAGGGTGAACGCGAACGCAAAGAGTAAAAAGGCTGAGGTCCAGAAATTGACCTACGTGAACGCGTGGGACATCACGCGAACGCAATGAAGAAGACCTGCAAAGCTACGCGAATGCGGTCAATTGTATGCGAACACGAAGAGGAAAAGAGGGCTAAGTCCTCAGGGTCAAATAACCCCATGCGATCGCAAGGGAATGGATGCGAACGCGATGAAGGAAAAGCTTAAAGCTTCGTGAACGCGAAGAACAAATGGACCTACAACTGGTGAAGCCAATACCAACGATCTTCCTAAGTTCAAAATCACTCTGAGACACCTCTGAAACACTACCGAGCCCTCGGAGCTCCTAAAAAATCACATGCACTACTCAACAACATCCTACGAACTTAACCGTGCGATCAGATCGCCAATATAACATCAAAAACAACGAATCAAACCTCAAAATCACTAGTTTTTTCTTCAAACTTCATAAACCTTCAATTTTAGAGTTTTAAGTCCGAAACACGTCAAACGACGTCCAATCTCAACCAAACTTCACAAAAATATCTTAAACCACATATAAGACCTGTACCGGGCACCGAAACTAAAATACGGGACCGATACTAGCACATTCTAACCAATTTCCACTTCACTTTTCTTTATAAATTTCAGAAAAATAATTTCACTCAAAAATTCATTTCTCGGGCATGGGACCTCGGAATTCGATTCCGGGCATATGCCCAAGTCCCATATTTTCCTACGGACCCTCCGAGACCATCAAATCACGGTTCCATATCCGTTTACCCAGAATGTTTACCGGAGTCAAATTTATTCATTTTAATATCAAAATCTTAGCATTTTTCACAGAATTTCATGTTTAAGTTGTGCGGCTACGCGCCCAGATTACGCACACAAATCGAGGCAACTACAATGAGGTTTTCAAGGCCTCGAAAGTACAGAATGGGTAATAAAATAGGTGATGACCCCTTTGGGTCGTCACAGAACCAACCGACCCAACACATATAAATGAAGCTGAACCACATAAAATGAAGCAGAAACAAGGGAAACAGAGCTAAGATCTCGGAACGACCGGCCGGGTCGTTACAGCGGGATATAGAGGTAGCTGTTCAGCGTCCGCAACATCTCTATTTTCCCTTCTTGTTGTAGCTAGCTATTCATTCGGAGGTTTTGTATTATAATAGTATACCTTTGGCTTATTTCTTTCTTAGATGCTCATGACATGTTGGCTCCGGGTTTTGGGGTTGGTGGCACTGTTTATTGGCTTAATGCGTTTAGTAAACTCTGTATATTTTATGAAATGCTTGAAATTGGATTGGGATTTTGAAAGAAATTGTAAACATGTGGTTATTGGCTAGCCTAGTTCAACGATAGGTGCCATCACAGCCGATTTAGGTTTTGGGGTCGTGATAGTTTGGTATCACAGCCTAGGTCACATAGGACTCAACGGTCATGAGCAGGTTTAGTAGAGTCTTGCAGATCGGTACAGAGACATTTGTACTTATTTTCAAGAGGCTGCCAAACTCTTAGGAAACATTTCTATACTTCTTGAACTCTTTCGTGCTAATCTATTGATTCTTGAAATCTGAACTTACGTTGTTCATTCTCTCATAGATGGTGAGGACACGCCATACGATCAGAGTGACCAGTCATCGGCTAGACCAATGACAGGTCGAAGTCGTGGTCGAGGCCGTGGTAGAGGTAGGGGCCAGCCCGTGCAGCAGTAGGGACGGTACCACAGGATCCCCCTTGTCGATCAGGATCAGGTTCCCACCGATGGTGTTCCAGCAGGACAGGCTCAGGCACCGGCAGTGCCTATCGTTATTTCGGGTCTTCATGTGACCCTGTCTCAGATATTGACAGTGTGCACCCGTTTGGCTCAGGCAGTTGCCATGTTTTCTACTGCCACCACAGCTCAGGCCGGGGGAGGCAATTAGACTCCAGCTGCCCGGGCACCTGAGTAAGTTGCACGGGGTATTCAGGCACCGGGAGCAGCCCCAACTCAGCCAGTTGCTCCAGTCCAGGGTTATGTGGTCCCTGTTATGCCTGAGGATAAGCAGCGCAAGTTGGAGAGGTTTAGCAGACTTCAGCCTCCGACTTTCAGCGGTACAGAGGGCGAGGATGCCCAGGGGTTTCTAGATAAGTGCCAGAGGATACTACGTACTGCGGGTATTTTGGAGACCAGTGGGGTCTAATTTGTTACATTTCAGTTATCGGGTGCTGCCTTTACTTGGTGGGAGTCATTCGAGAGGCGTAGGCCGGTTGGTTCAGCACCTCTCACCTGGTAGCAGTTCTCCATGATCTTTTTGGAGAAATATGTTCCTCAGTCCCACAGAGAGGAGCAGCGCAGGCAGTTTGAGTAGCTGAACCAGGGAGAGTTATCAGTTACTCAGTACAAGATGAGGTTTTCCGAGTTGGTTAGGCATGCTTCTGAGATTGTCCCTACTGATAGAGAGAGGGTGAGTTGTCCCTACTGATAGAGAGAGGGTGAGGAGGTTTGTAGATGGTCTTTCTTATCAGCTCCGACTATTTATGACTCGGGATAGAGTATCAGGTGCTTCATTCGAGCAAGTTGTTGACATAGCTTGAGATATTGAGTCTGTTCTCCGCCAAGAGCGGGAGGAGAGGGAGGATAAGAGGCCTCGTGGTACGGGCAGTTCTATTAGTGCTCCCTTCAAGGGGCAGTTTCAGCAGGGTAGGGATCGTTCATTTAGGCCTCCTCAGTCAGGCCGCCCAGCGTATACTGCTGCATCTTCGGGCATGGTCCCCGTGGTTTCTCCGACAGGACGTACTTAATTTGGTGCCCTCCCAGCTCAGAGTGCAGCTCGAGCACCCCCAGTTTAGAGTTCTTCTATGCATGAGTCTTTTAGTGGCCGTTCGGGTGTTAGGGGTTTCTATCAGTCCCCGCCTCCAGCTCTAGGGAGTTGTTTTGAGTGTTGAGACTTCGGGCACGTGTGAAGGCAGTGTCCCTGCCGTTCCAGTGGATCTTCTCAGCAGAGGGGCCAGCCCTCGACTTCAGCTCCGGCTACTTCACCACCCGCCCAGACAGCTGGGGTGGTAGTCAGTCAGTCAGAGGCCGCCCTAGAGGGGGAGGTCGAGCAGGGGGAGGTCAGGCTCGCATGTATGCATTTCCAGCCAGGCCAGATGCTATGGCCTCAGATGTCGTGATCGCAGGTACCGTCTCAATCTGTTGCCGAGATACCTTGGTTTTATTTGACCCTGGTTCTACATATTCCTATGTTTCTTCATATTTTTCTCGTTTTCTGGATATGCCCCGTGAGTCTCTAGTCACCTCTGTTCATGTGTCGACTCTAGTGGGCGATACTGTTGTTGTGGACCGTGTGTATCGGTCGTGCATGATATCTATTGGGGTTCTGGAGACCCGAGTGGACCTACTGTTACTCAGCATGGTCGATTTTGATGTGATATTAGGCATGGATTGGTTATCTCTGTGCCATGTGATTCTTGATTGTCATGCTAAGACCGTGATCTTAGCTATGCCAGGGTGTCCGAGTGTTGAGTGGAGAGTTTCTTCAGAGTATATGCCTAGCAGGGTAATTTCCTACCTGAAGGCTCAGCGCATAGTTGAGAAAGGGTGTTTATCTTATTTGGCCTTTGTGAGGGATGTCGGTGGTGAGAATCCCGCTGTTAATTCAGTTCCTGTGGTCCGTGACTTTCCGAATATGTTTCCTGAAGACCTGCCAGGCATGCCACCTGACAGGGATATTGATTTTGTTATTGACTTGGTGTCAGGCACCCAACCTATTTCTATTCCACCTTATCGTATGGCGGATCTAAAGGAATTGAAGGATCAGCTTCAGGAACTCCTGGATAAGGGGTTCATTCGGCCTAGTGTGTCACCTTGGGGTGCAGCGGTGTTGTTCCTGAAGAAGAAGGATGGGTCCATGTGTATGTGTATTGATTATCGGCAGCTGAACAGAGTCACGGTGAAGAATCGGTGTCCCTTGCCCCGCATTGATGATTTGTTTGACCAGCTTCAGGGAGCTAGAGTGTTTTCCAAGATTGACTTGAGATCTGGGTATCATCAGTTGAAGATTCGGGATTCTGACATCCCGAAGACTGATTTCAGGACCAGATATGGTCATTATGAGTTCTTGGTTATGTCATTTGGGCTGACCAATGCCCCAGCTGCGTTCATGCAATTGATGAACAGCGTGTTAAGCCTTACCTTGATTGTTTTGTCATTGTGTTCATTGATGACATCCTGGTTTATTCTCGTAGCCAAGAAGAGCATGCTTAGCATTTGAGAGTTGTGCTACAGAGGTTGAGGGAAGAGAAGCTTTATGCAAAATTCTCCAAGTGTGAGTTTTGTCTTGATTTAGTAGCTTTCTTGGGGCACATGGTGTCTAGTGAGGGTATTCAGGTTGATTCGAAGAAGATAGAGGCGGTGCAGAGTTGGTCCAGACCGTCCTTAGCTACAGAGATTAGGAGATTCCTTAGTTTGGCGGGATATTACCGTCGCTTTGTGGAGGGATTCTCTTTTATTTCTTTGTCTTTGAACAGATTGACCCAGAAGGATGCTCCATTCAGATGGCCTGATGAGTGTAAGGAGAGCTTTCAGAAGCTCAAGTCAGCATTGACCACATCTCCGGTACTAGTTTTACCTACTGGTTTGGATTCTTATACAGTCTATTGTGATGCTTCTAGAGTTGGTTTGGGAGCGGTGTTGATGCAGGATGGTAGGGTGATTGCCTACGCGTCTAGACAGTTGAAGGTTCACGAGAAGAATTCCAGTGCACGATCTTGAGTTAGCTGCCATTGTTCATGCCTTGAAGATTTGGCGGCATTATTTGTATGGAGTGCAGTGTGAGATTTTTACTGACCATCGTAGTTTGCGGTATCTGCTGAGGTAGAAGGACTTGAATTTGCGTCAGAGGAGATGGTTAGAGCTTCTCAAGGATTATGACCTCACTATCTTATATCATCCAGGGAAGGCCAATGTAGTGGCTGACGCCCTGAGTCGTAGAGCAGAAAGTTTGGGGAGTCTAGCCTACCTTCCAGTAGCAGAGCGGCCATTAGCCCTTGATGTTCAGGCCTTAGCGGGTCGGTTGGTGAGATTGGATCTATCATAGCCCCCGCGGGTATTGGCTTGTGTAGCCTCCAGGTCTTCTCTTTACGATCAGATTAGAGCACGCCAGTATGATGATCCACATATTCTTGTTCTTCAGGACAGGGTCCATTGCGGTGACTCCAGGGATGTGGTTATTGGTGATGATGAGGTCATGAGGATGCAGGGCCAGATTTGCGTGCCCAATGTAGATGGGCTTCGAGGTTTGATTCTAGTAGAGGCTCATAGTTTGCGGTATTCCATCCATCCGCGTACCGCAAAGATGTATCAGGATTTGAGGCAGCATTATTGGTGGAGGAGGATGAAGAAAGATATTGTGGAGTTTGTAGCTCGGTGTCTCAACTATCAGCAGGTCAAGTATGAGCACCAGAGACCAGGTGGATTGCTTCAGAGATTTGATATTCCGGAGTGTAAGTGGGAGCGAATCACCATGGACTTCATAGTTGGACTCCCACAGACTTCTACGAGGTTTGATGCTATATGGGTTATTGTGGATCGGCTGACCAAGTCTTTGCACTTCATTCCTGTTGGTACCACTTATTCTTCAGAGAGGTTAGCTGAGATTTATATCAGGAAGATCGTCCGATTGCATGGGGTTCCAGTTTCTATCATTTCCGGCAGAGGCGCTCAGTTTACACCTCAGTTTTGGAGAGCCGTACAGAGAGAGTTGGGTACTCGGGTTGAGTTAAGCACAACGTTTCATCCTAAGACCGATGGGCAGTCGGAGCGTACCATTCAGATTTTGGAGGATATGTTGCGTGCTTGTGTGATTGACTTTGGTGGTTCATGGGACCAGTTTCTGTCACTAGCGGAGTTTGCATATAGTAACAGCTAGCACTCGAGTATCCAGATGGCTCTGTATCAGACTTTATATGGTAGGAGGTGCAGATCTCCGGTTGGTTGGTTTGAGCTGGGCGAGGCTAGGCTATTGGGCACAGACTTGGTTCAGGATGCGTTCGGCAAGGCGAAGTTGATTCAGGAGCGGCTTCGCACGGCGCAGTCTAGGCAGAAGAGTTATGCGAACCGGAAGGTCCGAGATGTATCTTTCATGGCTGGGGATAAGGTGATGCTGAAGGTGTTGCCATGAAGGGTGTTATGAGATTTGGGAAGAGGGGGAAGCTGAGTCCCAGGTTCATTGGGCCATTTGAGGTGCTTCAGAGGGTTGGGGAGGTGGCTTATAGGCTTGCTATGCCTCCCAGTTTATCGGGTATTCATCCGGTGTTCCATGTTTCGATGCTCCGGAAGTATGTTGGTGACCCGTCTCATGTTTTGGACTTCAGCGCGGTTCAGCTCGAGGGTGATATGTCATATGAGCGCCAGTGGCTATTTTTGATCGGCAAGTCAGGAAGCTGAGGTCTAAGGATATAGTTTCAGTGAAGGTTCAGTAGAGAGGGTAGCCGGTGGAGGATGCCACCTGGGATATCGAGCACGAGATGTGGGACAGATATCCTCACTTATTCGAGACTCCAGGTATGTTTCTAGACCCGTTCGAGGACGAACGTTTGTTTAGGAGGGGAGGATGTAATGAGCCGGCCGATCGTTCTGTGAGATTTACCCCGTTTCCCCCATTTCTGCATTTGTCATATATTGCTAGCCTACTTTTGTTGTGTTTGGTCAGTTGGTTTAGGTCTGGAGTGGTCATGGTGAGAATTAAGGCATTTAGTCTCTCAAAGTAGCGTAATAGTTGAGAAAGTAAACTAAGAGTTGACCTATTGGTGAACGACCTCGGAATGAGGATTTATGGCTCAGATAGCTTCGTTAGGTGATTTGGGACTTAGGAGTGTGTTCGGAATGAAGTTTTGATGTCCGGTGTAGAATTAGGCTTGAATTGGCGAAAGTTAGTTTTTGGCGATTTCCGGTCGGCAGTGGAAAATAGGCTATCAGGGTCCGAATGGGATTCTAGAAGTTGGACCAGGTCCGTAATTTCATTTTGGGTATGTGTGCAAAATTTCAGATCAATCAGAGGTGTTTTGGTTGTTTTCGGCGTAGTTGGCAAAATTTGGAAGTTTCAAAGTTCATAGGCTTCAATTTGATCTAATTTTGGTGTTTTCATGTTGTTTTGATGTTTCGAAGGCTCGACTAAGTTTTAATGATGTTATAGGGTGTGTTGGTAGGATTGGTTGAGGTCCCGGTGGCCTCGGGTGTATTTCGGATGCTCAAACGGGCACTTTTTGGCCTTAAGAAGACTAATGTTTTCTGGTGTTTTAGCAGCATTGAATCCTTCAATGCGATCGTGTGGACTCGTCCACGATCGCGTAGATTAAAAGATTGGGGCAGGCATTTTGTTCTATACGATCGCGTGGTTAGGATTGCGATCGCGTAGGTTGGTCAGGTAAGGCAGTGCCATCGCGTGGGTGTTGGTGTGATCGCGTAGAGGATTCTGAGGCGCGTATGTGGGATGGAACTTTGTTCTATGCGATTGCGTGTATTAGTTTGCGATCGCATTTAGTTGGCTGGTCTTTGCATCGCGATCGCGTGTCTAATGTCGCGATCGCACTGAGGAAATTAGATGGCTGGGCAGAATGTTTTAAAGGCCATTTGTGCGAGAATAGTTCATTTTCCTCCATTATTGAACGAGTTGGGAGCTCTTTTGAGAGGGTTTGAAGAGGAAATTGAAGGGAATCACTTGGAGGTAAGGTTTTAAACTTCATAACTCATTTATATGTCGTTTTCTAAGTAATTAAATCGTAAAATTGTTGGAATTAAACCCAAAATTTGGGGAAGAAGGGAGCATGGAAATTGGAATTTTCTTTTGAGGATTTGAGTGGGCAATTATGGTCCGATTTTAGTGTTCTTGGTATGTATAGAATCGTGGGAGGAAGAGGATTCTAGTGATGTAAATTTTATCGAATTACAAGATGTGGGCCCGGGGCTTGGGTTTTGCCGAATTTCGAGATTTTTGTACAATTTGATAGTTTTCGATTGGGTTGTGTTCCTTTAGCATATATTAATGATGTTAAACTGGTTTTGGCTAGATTCGGAGCAATCCGGAGCCAATATGAGGGGCAAGAGCATAGCGGACTAGTGTTGTGGCCCGGTAGAGGTAAGTAATGGTTATAAATCTTGTCCTGAGGGTATGAAACCCCGGACTACATATTTCTCACTGATTTTAGAATGGCGCACATGTTGGATGACGAGTAGGTGGCGCACACTGATTTTTGGATTGGACTAGGTCCTCTCCGCACGAGATTAATGAGTTGCATATTTTACTCAAAACCTTATGTTAAATTATGTTCTAAAGATTGTTGAAATATTTGGGCTATAAGTCGTGTTTGGGGCCTCGTGCCGATCTGTTTAGACCCCTTGGGGGCTTTTTACTGATGTTTTCCTCACTATTTACTGATGATTTCACTCAGCCACATTGTGCTTACTGTTTTCGAAACTCAGCCTGATTTACACTACTTTGAGATTTAAAAATGATGTTTTGGGTCGAGTACCCTGTTTTACTGATTTGCCCGAGGGGCTTTTTGAGTGGTTCTGCTGAGTGAGGTCGAGGGCCTGATTGTGAGGATATGATACGCCACGAGGTGTCTTGATATTAGCGTTGGGGCTGAAGGAGTCGCCCCTCCAGAGTCTCCACACACCCCCAGTGAGTGCACTAAGTTCCGAGTGCCGAGTGATGAGTGACGAGTGATTGGGAGGCATGAGTGACTGTGAGGTGCTGAGTGACTGATTAGAGTGAGTGACTGTGAGGCATGCCCGAGGGGCTGATTATGATACATGTTTTTCCCAAGGGGCTACCTATGATTTTTACTACTTTCACTCTGGACTTATGAAATATGTTTTGCCCGAGGGGCCTCTATATGATTCATTTCATTTTCATACTAAATGTTTCGGTTTGAAGTTGTTAAAAATATGCATTCTTCAAAGGACTTTTCTGAAGTGGGTTTTAAGGCATGATGACTTCATATATCTATGTTTACACTGTTGAAAAGTAAGGTTGTACATACTGTAAATTGATGACATTGATTTTTATGTGTTTCCTTGCCGCTTAGGCTTGATTTATTTTTATTACTACTGATTTGGCGTACTCACTTTACTCCCTGCACCCCTGTGTTCAGATTCAGGTGCAGATACCGAGCATTAGCTATCTTTTCTGTGCGGAGCCAGAGTGCGGGATATAGAGGTAGCTGTTCAGCGTCCGCAACATCTCTTTTTTTCCTTCTTGTTGTATCTAGCTATTCATTCGGAGGTTTTGTATTATAATAGTATACCTTTGGCTTATTTCTTTCTTAGATGCTCATGACATGTTGGCTCCAGGTTTTGGGGTTGGTGGCACTGTTTATTGGCCTAATGCATTTAGTAAACTCTGTATATTTTATGAAATGCTTGAAATTGGATTGGGATTTTGAAAGAAATTGTAAACATGTGGTCATTGGCTAGCCTAGTTCCACGATAAGCGTCATCACGGCCTGTTTAGGTTTTGCGGTCATGACAATTAATTAACAATATAATATGAACACGATAGGCATGTAAAGGTAGTAAAGCAGCATATAGGCACTGAAATCCAAGTAAATACAGAAAATAAACAAACAGTTACCACTTTCTCATTATTGTCTAAAATATCTTAAATAAACAATTTCCTCTTTGTTTTCCCCCAAATATCATAAATCCACAATTTCTTCTTTATTTTCCCCCAAATATCTTATCACTTCAAAAATCATGAAAAACATTTAACAATTTAGCATGTGCATAAGGGATAAGGACAACCGGCCTGAGCTATTATAATAATCATCTTTGTGCACTGCCGAGGGTCGAACGGCCCGAACCATAATATTTCTTTCAATCTCCGCTCCCATGAGAGTGGGGGAAATAACACTCTGCTCGCGGAACGTAAAGTGCGAAGCGGTCACATGCAGTCATGCATAATCAACAGTCCACCCCGACTATGTCGGGAAAACAAATACTCAAGTAAACGACAGATATCTCTTTTGAAAACCACAAAAGAGTATTTAAACCCTTTTTCGAAATTCACTTGCTAAGTTTTTGTAATGTTTAATAACATAATCTTATTCGGAAATAAAATTGCACGCGAAGGAAATCAATTCTCTTTTTAGATGCTTAAGATTATAAAATCTAATCTTCTTTAGTCATTAAATTACAATTTCAATTACATTAGCAGTCTAATATTACAAACAAGATCACAAGTACAACAGGTAAGGCATGCTAGTGGGTCCTAGGCTACCCGAACAAGGCATAATAGTAGCTACGCACAGACTCCCGTCATCTCGTGTGTACGTAGCCCCCGAAGATAATAGCATATACTTAATTAATTCACCTAGGGGGACAATTCTCCCTCACAAAGTTAGAAAGGAGACTTACCCCGCTCCAAAATTCCATAACCGGCCTCCAAGCCCTTTCGACGACTCAAATCATTTCACAACGCTCCGAAACTATCCAAACAATGACAAACCAATGAAAATATACTCTAATATTTGCGAAAATTCCAAATTATATACTTTTCCAACCCTGCTTATTGAAATGACCAAAATGCCCTCGGGCCCACGTGCCCAGAAATCCAAAATTTCTCGAAGATACATTCTACCCATAGATTTACTAGTTCAATTATACAATTTACTTAAATATTCATGCTCAATTCGTGGCTAAATTCCAATTTACCAAAATTTCTAGGTTTCCTTCAACATTCCCAAATTTTCCTCAATTTCACATACCAAATCTATGTAATAATCTTGTATTTAATTCAAAAACGTGAAGAAATTACTTACCTTGACAATGCATGAAGAAATCCTCTCTTTGAAGCCTCCCAAGATCGCCCATAGCATATGAAAATAGAAGGAGAAATGTCCAAATTCTCGCTTAAAAACAATCTGCCCAGACCTATTTCCGCACTTGCGGTCCCCTTGTCGCACCTGCGCTCCGTAGGTGCGCCCAAATCTCCCGCACCTGCGGCCTCAAAGGCTCCATCCCAATTTCGCACCTGCGGCTCCCTTAGACACACCTGCGGCCAAATCCTCGCAGGTGCGGTCACACCAGATGACAGCAACCTCAGCCTTCTTCAAACTCCCAAACTTAATCTGTTAACCACCCGGAATCCACCCGAGGCCCCGAGGACCCTGTCCAATTATACCAACCTGTTATAAAACATAATGCAGACTTGCTCGAGGCCTCAAATCACATCAAACATCATCGAAACCACCAATCGCACCCAAATCCCAACTTTATGAACTTAGAAATTTCCAACTTCTACATCCGATGCCGAAACCTATCAAATCACATCCGATTGACCCCAAATTTTGCACACAAGACATATTCAACTTTACGGACCTGATCCAACTTTCGGAATCGCATTTCGACCTCGATATCAAAATTTCCACTTCCGGTCGAACTTCTCAAAAACCTTCAAATTTCTATCTTTAGCCAAATGACTTAAAAATGACCTACGGACGTCCAAATTCACTTCCGATCGCGCTCCCAACTCCAGAATCACCATACGGAGCTATTTCCAGGTTCGGAATCCTAAACGTACATTAATCACAATAAAATGCCTTACAGCCCAAATTTATGAAATTCTTCTAAAATGCTATCTTCCATAATATACGCCGAAACGCTCCCGGGTTATCCAAAACCCGATCCGGACATACGCCCAAGTCCGAAATCATCATACAAACCTGCAGGAACCTTCAAATCCTGATTCGGAGGTCGTTTACTCAAAATTCCAATCTTAGTTGATTCTTCCAACTTAAGGCTTCTGAAATGAGGATTTTCTTTCCAAATCAACTCTAAACTTTTCGAAATTCAATTCCGACCACACGTACAAGTCATAATACCTGAAAAGGAGCTGCTCACGACTTCAAACTGTTGAACAACGCGCTAGATCTCAAAACAACCGGTCAGGTCGTTACATTCTGCCCCGGTTAAATCGATGTTCGTCCTCGAACGTGCCAAGAACTGCTCTGGAGTTATATGAAATCACAGTTTAACACCCTGAGCACCTGCCTGTGCTACCACAACCCAGTTGAGTACATTATCTTGATCAAATCTGAAGATTTCTTCTTTTATCCATATAATAGGCTCAGAACCTAGTTCCAATACCTGAAATTTCTCTGCCAGGCCTAGTTCTAATATATAAACACCGCATCAATTACCACATGACATACCAGAACATGACTGCATACCCTTGATAAATTAGCACCATGCACCGCATAATTCACCACCTGACCACAACGACGCTCCCTGAACCTTAATAGCCAAAATTCCATGAATCCAGTGCTCCCAAGGCACCTCATGACATATGTACATACATCCTGCTATCATGCTGACGATACCACCACAACGGAGGAGATGTGTAGAAATTCATGCCAAACTGCAGAGTTAACAAATCACTGAATACCTCATCCTGACTAGAATCATCACCTCATTATGAACCTGAATATGGTAATTTTTTTTTAATGTACACTTCACATAACCTTATCGTACTGATCCCTGATCGGATAATCTCATCTCACCCAGTATGAACTGCTCAGACAACAAATTACCCCAAACATGACCAACAGCCTCACATGATACCGCATCGCACCAATAGGCCATAACTCGAACATGATAATAAGAAACGACTGAGGAAGGGACTATTCAACTCACGCAACTAATATGAACTTTCCTCAGAAAAATAGGAAGTAAAACATAAGAAAAAAATAGATATATTAACACTTCTCATCATCACACTATTGCGGCGTGCAACCCGATCCAAATAACATACCCGTGGAGATGTGCCACCCGATCCACACATAAGATTTAAATAAGAAGATATATATACGGAGCTGATTTTCTCACTAACACAAATTACTGAATATCGATCATAAGCATGCTAAGTGCATAATACCATCCTGGGGAGACTGA
>ML318731.1:0-10244 GCA_005239505.1 Nicotiana paniculata
AAAAAATAATAAGAGTCACTTGAAAAAGAAGAAAAGAAGAAAAGAAGAAAAAAGAAAAAAAAAAGAAATAAATGAACATTTATGTTGTGTTGAAAGAAAAATATATGTGGTGACTCTTAATATAATTGTGCTTAAAGAAGTATGGGGTATTAACATTGTTGTAAAGGTGGAGTTGGTTTAATATAAGTATGAGGTTGAAAAGCTAAAGTATTATTCTTATGAATTTATTTAGCTAATTTCTTGTGGAACCCGTTGGGGAATAAACTTATTTGTGATATTAATATAGGTTTGATTGGTTGATTAAACTTTATTTGTTCAACTACGTTCTTGTTGTAGTTGATTGAAGGGCCCTCAATCAGCTGTGCCTATTTATTATGTATCTACTTGAGAGAGAGTGCATATTTAGGTAATTGTTTGAACACCACCACTCCCAGAGTATANATATTTTAATAGCTTGCTTGATACGTCAATTCCCCGTGGGATCGACTCTGGGCATAATACCCCAGGATTATATTTGCAACGCCCGCTTAGTCTTCTACAAGACATAGTTGAGCGTGATCAATCAGCTATCATGCTTCGCGTAGGAATGTACTGTAAATTTATCTCTCCACTTGTTACTATGTCTCTTACAAAGTTATACTTGATGTCAATATGTTTGGTCTTGCTATGATACTCAGGATCTTTTGTATATGAAATAGCCGCTTGACTATCACAATATAGAGTCATGGGACCCTGTGAGTTCTTTGTAATATCCAAATTCTCAAAGAATCTCCTCAACCAAACAGCTTCTTGTAATGCAGACGCACAAGCCACGAACTTAGCTTCCATTGTTGAAAGGGCTGTACAAGTTTGTTTCTTACTTTTTCATGATATATCACCACCACTAAGTAATAAGGCATAACCGGATGTTGATTTTCTATCATTCCAATCACCAGCCCAATCAGCATCTGTATATCCTCTCAAGTATAAATCATTTCCATTATAACATAGTGAATAATCTACAGTTCCCTTCAGGTATCTGAAAATTATCTTCATAGCTTTCCAATGATCTCCTCTAGGATTGGATTGATACCTGCTAACCAGACCTACGACATAACAAATATCTGGGCGAGTACACATCATAACGTACATCAAGCTCCCGATAGCACTTGAATATGGAACTCGAGACACGTCTTCCTTTTCATTTTCAGTCTTGGGACACATTTCAAGGCTTAAAGTTTCACCTCTCGCTATAGGAGTATCCATGGATTTTCAACTATTCATGAGAAAACGCTCCAAGACTTTCTTTATATAAGTTTCTTGAGATAGACTCAATAACTTTTTGAAATGGTCTCTTTGGATCTTAACTCCAAGGATATAGTCTGCCTCGCCCATATCTTTCATGCCAAAAGACTTTGAAAGACATGACTTGACAGTTTTCAAATACTCCAAATTGTTTCCGGCCAATAAAATATCGTCCACAAAAAGAGAAAGAATTACAAACATCCCATTGGACTTCTTCACATAAATGCAATGGTCTTCATTGATCATGGTGAAATCATATGAGATCACCTCTTTGTGAAATCTCAAATACCATTGCCTTGAAGATTGATTCAGACCATAAATAGATCTTTTCAATTTACAGACCTTCTTTTCTTGGCCTTTAACGATGAAGCCTACAGGTTATTCCATGTAGATTTCTTCGTTCAGTTCTCCATTGAGAACAGT
This sequence comes from Nicotiana paniculata, assembly GCA_005239505.1. Classification (NCBI taxonomy): domain Eukaryota; kingdom Viridiplantae; phylum Streptophyta; class Magnoliopsida; order Solanales; family Solanaceae; genus Nicotiana; species Nicotiana paniculata. Next base: position 1,708 of record ML318731.1, read on the forward strand.
TGTCTTCACGTCCATTTGATGTAATTCCAAATCCAAACGTGCAACAATGGCCAAAAGTAAGCGAATTGAGGTAAACTTCACAACTAGTGAAAATGTTTCCTCATAATCTATTCCGGCTTCTTGAGTAAAGCCGTTTGACACCAATCGTTCCTTGTATCTTTCTATTGTCCCATCCGCTTTGTGTTTGACTTTGAGAACCCATTTGTTCCTAATGGCTCTACGCTCAGGCGGAGGGTCAACTAGATCCCAGACTTTGTTAGTTTTCATGGACTCTAATTCTTCTTTCATTGCTTTCATCCACTCATATTTTCCAGGGCTTAATAAAGCCTCAGTCACAGACTTTGGCTCATCCATTTCTGTGGGAGATACCAAGAAAATATAATCTTCAATTTCATAAGTGCGTTTGGGTATATTTTTCCTGACACTCTTTCGTAGTTGAAATTCAGGTTCGTCAGAAGGATTTTGGGATCGAGAGTTCCCACTCCCACTCAGATCAAGAATAAGATCTTGATCAATTTGATTATCAACTATGTCAGAAGACTCTTGCTGACTATCTGAATTCAACATTTCATAAAGCGGCTCACTATTCTTTACCTCGCCCTTTTTTGGAAAATCATTTTTCAGAAATGTGACATCTCGTGATTCAATCTCACTAACACTTCCATCCTCTAATTCACCAATGAACATATACCCTTTGGAGTGTTCTGAATATCTTATAAAGATACATTTTTTTCCTTTTGGACCTAATTTACCAAACTTGCTAAAAGAATCTTTTACATATGCAACACAACCCCAAGGTCGTAAGTCCTTTAAGTTTGGTTTATGACCAGTCTATAGCTCATAAGGAGTGGAAGAAACTGATTTAGCAGGCACTTTGTTCAATATGTAAGTTGCAGTCAATAACGCATCTCCCCAAAAGAAGATAGGTAAATTTGCATGTGTCATCATGGACCTTATCATGTCTAGTAGTGTTCAATTCCTCCTTTCTGCTACACTATTTTGTTGAGGTGTGTACATAATAGTTAACTGTCCGGTGATTCCCTTTTCATTGCACAATTTTTCAAATTCTTTTGATAGATATTCACGTCCTCTATCGGTTATTAGGGTCTTAATCCTTTTGTCTAATTGATTCTCAACTTTATTCAAATATTTCTTACAGCATTCAAGTGCTTCAGATTTATGAGAAATCAAATAGACATAACCAAAACGCGTGAAATCATCAATCAACGTAATGAAATATAAAGAACTAGACCTAGCCCTCACATTCATTGGACCACAGATATCAGAATGAATTAATTGCAATGGAAAATCGACTCTTTTAGCCTTTTCAAATGGATTACGTGTAATATTTCCGGCAAGACAATTTTCACAAGTTGGCATTTCAATTTTAGAGAAAGAACCCAAATGTCCTTCCTTAGCCAATCTATTCATTCGATCCTGCCCTATGTGACCTAATCTTGCGTGCCATGTAATAACATCAACATCATTGTTACTAGAATAACATGCCATAACACAACGGTCAACATAATAGTTATACGTAGAAGGATTACAATCTAACACAATAAAACCATTACAATGATGTCCAAAACCATAAAAAACATTGTCTTGTGTAATTCAAAGACCACTGCGACTAAAGTTCAAAATTGAAATCTAAATCTAGAAGAACAGACACAGAGACTAAGTTTCTTCGAATCTATGTAACATAAAGGACATCATGCAACATCAAAGATCGGTCACCACACATGTCCATTCTGCAAGTGCATATGCCTTTGACTTCAAGCTTTGCATTATTTCCCACAAATACATGCTTTGATCCAGGTGAAACTCGACGAAACTTTATGAATGCTTCTCTATCACATCTCACATGGTCGGTGGACCCTGAGTCTACAATCCACACAGGATAATATTCAGTTAGTAAAACAGTGCTAGAAACATATATAGCACTAGGAGATGCATTTTTAAATGCTACCTTTTTCGGCTCAGTGCACTCATGAGCAAAATGCCCTGGGACTTGGAAATTGTAGCACTTCATCTTGCTCTTGTCTTTATTCTTATAGAACCTTTTTCCTTTCTTGAAATGTGGCTTGTTTCTTTTCTTGGAGGATCCTTCTCCGGTCTCCTTACCCTTTCCGTCATTTTTTCAGTTTCTCTTGCGCTTGAAGCTTGATCTCTTTGTACCACTTGATTCTGCCACAAAGGCATTAGGTACAGCTTTAGCAGCACCAAGTCGCTCGTCTTCAAGCTCCACATGACGGGAAACATCAACAAAAGTTTTGATGCTATCATTGTGGGTCAAGTTAACCTTCAGATGTTCCCAATTATTGTGAAGAGATCGAATCATTGCCTGAACCTGCTGCTCGTCAGAGAGAACATGGCCAACACCTTTGAGTTGAGCAATCATATTTGACATCACTCTTAGATGTTGTTTGACACTGTGATCATGCCGCTTTTTGTACGTGTCAAATTTGATTGTCAATTGTCGAAGGCGAGTCACAGTTGTGCCCCCATATGCCTCTCTTAAATGTGCCCACATGGATTGAGCGGTAGGAAATTGCTCACATTCATGGATGAGATCATCAGTACAGAACTTACAATAATTCCACGTGCAGTGGAATCTTTCTTCTTCCAAATATTATAAGTTTCCAGATCCCTCCTGTGTTGGGCAGTGTTACCCTCCTTTGGGAGACTCATAGCATGGTTAATACTTTCAAGAGTATCTTGCTCTTCGAGTACATACCACATCTTACGACTCCAGATGTCGTAATTTTCACCATTCAGTTTGTCACCCTTGTTCAAGTCAACAATGATACTTTTCGAAGCCATGTCTGTTATTAGAGACAATATTACAAGTTTAACTCATCAATATATACTCCATTTAATTTATGCATGTGATTACACACTCAAGTAAATTAACTATAATATTAATTCTACATTTAGTATAGAATCGAACGGTCACTAAGTTTCCATTCATCTTCTATATCTAAATATTTAATCAATATTAAAATCACTTCTTAGTGTGTACTTTATTTCAAGTCTCAATCCATTACAAAATAAAAATAATAATAATAATAATAATAATAATAATAATAATAATAATAATAATAAATAATGTATTTAACTGGTGATACAAATAACAAAATATAAATTACATTAAGATAAACACATAATAACTTTTGCATGTTTGCCAGGACATCCATATACCAATCGAACACTAACTCTTGCTCATATACGCAAAAGGTTGCACTAGGCCAAACATCATAATAAATTTCAGTTAAAATTTCACCCAAAGGCTCTCGAAGAGAGTTCGCTAAAATAGCTAATGCTTCCCAATCAGTAATTTCTACGTAATTAGCCAATTCGGCTCTTTTTATCTTAAAAAGGTGTACATGCTCAGGAACGGAAACATCAGGGCCCATTTTAAATTCCTTAAACTCCCTAAATTTCTTTTCTCTTTCCCTTTGTTCAGCCCTTCGATCCCTTAACTCATTTTGTCTCTCCCTTGGGACATTCCTGATGACTTCAGGCTCCGAGTCTGAATCATTATTGAAATAAGTCCTGCGACGACGACCCTTCTACATTGTTCCCTTCCTTGACTTCGAGAACTCCCACTTGGAGTCATTCGAACTTGTCCCTATTCAGCCATATCTGAAATAGGACCAAGAAAACAATAAGAATGGCTACAACCATCCAATGTGAAAACATATGTCACAATAACTCGTAGAAGTATATCAATGTAAGGGATTAATGCTAAACTATTTTATTTTTAATTTTTTTAATACTAAGAAGGCAATAAAATAAGATATTCAAAGTTTAGAAGTTTATGTCCTTCAAAGTATGAGATATAAATCACTTTTGAGCTATTTAATTTTCATCGGGTATGAGAACAAACAAAACAATTCGTAACTAAATTGAAAAAAGAAAGTTACGTAACCCAACACAACTTATAGAGTTTGTGAATCTCCAGACTTTCAAAAATGACTTAGAAACATATTTTCATAAGACTTAGACTTTAGTCCATGAATCAAAAGAATATTTATTGGAATATGGAATTACTCATAAACTTTCGATTACTCTTTAGTCACTTTTCCTTCGTGAGGTGACTCCCTTTTCTTTCTTCTATAAGAAACTTAATCTTCTTTCCATGTATATCTTCACTGGTAGATGAAATATCTGTTTTTATTAACAATTATTATATACTCATACATAAATCATCACAAATAATACATGAAACAGTTGTATCCTATGAAGGGAGATAGCATATAAGGAAACATAAACTCCGCCCGACGCCATAAACAAGATGGCAAAAAATATTCTTTTTTTTTACAACAACAATAATTATTCCATGTTTAAAGAAACAATTAACAATGCTGGCTTTGATGCCAATGTCGAATATTAATCGTGGGGCGAGAACAACATTTGTGTACCTGTTAATGCAGCGGAAGGATTGTTGAACTCACCACCAAAAGGAGTTGCTCCAAGTCGAACTTTGAATCTCTTGAAAACAAAGTTAGGATTTCCACGAACTAAGTGTCTTTTATCTTTGTGTGAATTTTTGTTTTCAGAAGCAGAAGTAAGTTTCTGTTTTCTCTGTATTTTGTCTTGACCAAGGAAACTTATGTGAATATATAAAAGAGAAGTTAACCCACTTCCAAAAAAAACTGATCAACCCCATCACTATTTAATTGTGTATGGTGATTTTTATTGAGTAACTTCCTTTTACCTTATCTCTTTAAAATGGGTCGGGTCAGCCCACATAGAGCGACCCGAGATCCAAACTCAATATCCAACATGTCATTTTGTCCATTTTTCAAGAAGAGAGCCCAAGACGAGGAATGCAGTTCCTAGATATATTTTATGGATGCATGTTTATTTAGCTTATATGTCAAATGTCTTCTTTTTTTTATTTCTTAAATTTCGTGTCCAGTCAAATACATTGAAAGTTCACAAATTTTCGAAATTGAGCAGCTCAGCAATTATTGTATTAGTAAAGGGAAAAGAAAACAGTGGAATTAACACTAGCACCCAAAAGTTGAATATTGTTTTGCTCATGTGCTTGCATAGTGGCTGGCTAATGTTCCTTATTTGACTCTGTCTAACATAACAAGTCAGTCCATAATTGCCTTCTGTCTACAAAGCTTCATATCAACCTCTGCATCTTCATCCTGCAGACATGCAAAAAGAGATTTTCTTAAACACATCAATGGATTTAGAGGGAAGAAAAGTGCCAACAATGAAGCTAGGATCACAGGGTTTAGAAGTGTCAGCTCAAGGACTTGGTTGCATGGGCATGTCAGCCTTTTATGGTCCGCCGAAACCTGAGGATGACATGATCAAGCTCATTCACCATGCCATTAACTCCGGCATCACTTTCCTCGATACTTCAGATGTATATGGACCTCACACCAATGAAATCCTTATCGGCAAGGCATGTTACTTACCTCTTGAAATCGCAACTGCTTTATTTATATAGTCCTTTCATTGTAATGTGTTAATTTGAATACTAAGAAAATTGAGACTAAAATTCAGTTTTCCTGTTTTTAACATTTTATGGATACCCCCACAAGAAAGTTTTGCAAGATTGCTAGGAAATCTTCCTTGGCAACAAATTGTTATAAAGGATCTTATATACAGTGTAATTTGGAAAAGAGGGAGCAATTTTGCTATTGAATCCCTGTGTGTTTCCTAATTTGTGGCGTTTCAGCTGAGGGTATCAATCTACAAGTAATCAAGTTGTCGATAATTGTTCGATCCCTGTATCTTTGATTTGGCATAACATAAGCAAGAAAGGTTGGTAATCTTGAGCGTGTGATATATACTGTGTTCTACTTGTGATTAGAGGTGGATTCAGGATTTGAACTTATGAGTTCGAGTTCGTGAATATTCTACCACTACTCATTTAATTCACTGTAGTCGAAATCAATTATTTGTACTTATTTGGTGAATTGTTAGCACATATACTGGTCGATCCAAAGCTACTAGGTTCAGATGAACCCCTAAGTTGAACTGTGCATGCACCTCTGCTTGTGAGTTGTAGTTACTAGTTATTCAGAAACAAAAAAGAGCCAAATTTTTTGGATCATTTTCCATACGAAGAGTGTGAATCACACCGTGTGATAAGTGAATTTCAATTTGGGCTAAGAACGAAATTCAACTTATGATCACACTGTTTACTAAGATACATGATTTAAAGAGTTGTACAGATCATTGTAATCAGCACAAACATTTATCTGTCTTTATACTGATCATTTATAGATTTGTTGATCAATGTTCATTTTATGACCATGGCAGGCTCTCAGAAAAGGGATGAGAGAAAGAATTGAGTTGGCAACAAAGTTTGGTATTAGTTCTGTAGATGGAAATATAGAAATAAATGGCGATCCGGCCTATGTAAGGGCAGCATGCGAAGCCAGCTTAAAGAGACTTGATGTTGACTGCATTGATTTGTACTATCAACATCGGATTGATACACGTGTGCCAATTGAAATCACGGTCTGTCCTTTTTTACCATTGAATTTTAGTCGCCAATTTTTATAACGAGGTTATAAAGTAGTGCTTATCATAGCGATTTATCTGTAGTAACCTTACAAGTGACCTTATTGTGTAAAGATTTCATATACGATCGTGCATATAACTTAACTCTTAGTGATAGAGGATAAGATGATTGACTTGATATAGTAAATTGACTTTTGGTGGTTCATTTGGCAAACACAAAATATTGGAAATCTCAGAGTTATTTGGGCATTTTGTGATGAAGATAATCAGAATGTTGCAAAATGATGTTCTCTTTCATTCTTCCAGTTAACTTATCAAGACGAACTGATAGTAATCGAATGATACATCATCCTATTCAGTAGTATACATCAGTTTCTTCTGTATCTTTTTCGATCATGCTTGTCGTTCTGAATTTAGTATTTTTTTGAGATTTGCTATTTGTTTTTTCAAAGATGGGAGAACTTAAGAAGCTGGTTGAAGAGGGTAAAATAAAGTATATAGGTCTATCCGAGGCTTCAGCATCGACGATTAGAAGAGCACACACAGTTCATCCGATAACAGCAGTACAATTAGAATGGTCTCTGTGGTCAAGAGATGTAGAGGAAGAAATAATCCCTACTTGCAGGTTTAACATTCATCCTGTTCATTTTCATTTAGTGTCCTCAAAACATTAGTTATAAGTCCTAAATGTAGCATTCATCATGATTAAACTTAATTCTGTAGGGAGCTTGGAATTGGAATAGTAGCATACAGCCCCTTAGGAAAAGGATTTTTGTCATCTGGTCCAAAACTGCTCGAGGATTTGTCGAATGAGGACTTTCGGAAGGTTAGCTGTATCCAGTTTTGCTTTTTTTATGTTACTTCTGCAGAATATTTATATATAAAGCAAAAATTTGAGCTTTAAATCTGGTGTTAGCTAGAATATCTAAGTTCTATGTGTGACCAATCAAGGCCAAATCTTTGTAGTTAGTTTCTATTGCGAAAGAAACTAACTACACATCGAATTTGATACATATATTGATTTTACAGCATATACCAAGGTTTCACGCCGAGAATCTTGAGCATAACAAGATATTGTATGAGAGAATTTGTCAAATGGCAGCAAAGAAGGGATGTACGCCATCTCAACTAGCCTTGGCTTGGGTACATCACCAAGGAAACGATGTGTGCCCCATCCCAGGTATCAGAGATGGATTCAGAATCTAAATTTGACGGGTTCAATCTTTATGTTCTTACATTTAACCCATTATACTTTTGAAATTATACGCTCAATTTTTTTAATATTAGTGATTTTTCAAATACATATATGTACGTCGTGTTAGAAATACTAGTTTCAGTTGAACCTACTGAGTACTGACTATGATACATCCGCTGCTTCCAGGTACCACTAAGATCGAAAACCTCAACCAGAACATTGGAGCTCTGTCGATTAAGTTAACAACAGAAGACATGGCGGAGCTTGAATCCATTGCTTCAGCTGATGCAGTCAAAGGTGAAAGAGATGCTTCTGGTGCAAATCACAAAAACTCTGATACTCCATCCTTGTCAACTTGGAAGACTACAAGATAAGACTTTCGCGCACTTTCCACATTACAATGTAATTGAAACATGTTCTTGTTGGATATAGTAAACTTGTAATGGTATAAATAAGTGTCTAGGCTCATCTGTACTTTTGAGTCATCCTAGAATGTTCATTAATCAATGTTCATGTAACTTGAAGTTTAAGGGTTGATACAGCAATAACAACAACCACAACAACAAAAAACCCAGTGTAATCCTACCGGTGGGGTCTGGGGATGTTTAAGGGTTGATAATAACCTTATATACAGTAAAAGCTCTCTATAACAACCTCGTTTGTTTCGAAATTTTTTGACTGTTATAGTGAAATGTTGTTATAGAGGACATATATTATAACATAATATAATATTCGGTTCCGAGAATAACTCAGAGTTTATAGTGAATGGCTATTATATATGAATGCTGTTATTGTTGGGATTTTAAGTAATTAATGATATATTAATGCTTAAAATGGGTGAATGGGAAAT
>ML318732.1:0-33322 GCA_005239505.1 Nicotiana paniculata
AATCAAAAGAGCCATCCAAATACAAACCCTAATGCAAAAAGCAAAAACCTTCGAACATATTCAGGTTGAAAGGCAAAATAACCTTCGAACATGCTCAGGTTGAAAGGCAAAATATTATTCACGAGAAAGAAATGTACATCTTTATACTTATGCAGAGCTGTTGTAACAAAAATAGTTAGGGGTAAAAGATCATCGTCAATGTACTCATTCAAAAAACTGTTCTCAAATAAAACAGTTATGGATGAAAGATCTAAATCCTTGTATTTGTTCAAGAAACTGTTATCAAATAAAAACAGTTACGAATAANGCGTATGAAAAACAGTTACGAAATACAAGAGTACATCAAACCTGTTAAACAAAAACAGTTGCAAATGTGAGTTTTAGACGATAACCAGACACATGTAAAATGTCATGGAAGTTCAAACAAAAACTTTCCTTGGAAACATTCTTAAACATGTGTAAAATTCCTATCAATCTATTGCATTATGATGAAGTTTATACGTCTTCTTCATGTCAATTATAAAGGGCCCTCTTCCATAAAATATGCTTATTACAAAAAGGCACACATTTAATATGACACCGTGCCTATTACAAAAAAGGCACGAGTAGTCTAAAGCATTCCACATGCAAAACTCGAAGGTAAAACTAAAACCTCGAAAAAATGAAGCATGCAAAAGACTTAAAGAGTGAAACAGAAAGTCAATAAAAGTCGAACTAACATTTATATATTAAAACGGCTAAAACTAAGTATTAACTTATAATTAACCGTATAAAATTTTTATATACATTGTGGTGCCCCTAAGTTGTCATTTGGGGACTTTAAGGAAATCTAAATTTACCCTCCGATGGGACTGGGGGTAACCACCAATTGATACAAAAAAAAGAGAGGGATGAACCAACTAAATTTCTTCAAGAGAGGGGTTCACTTCACTGGCAGAAGGAACGGGAGAAACTGGGGATGAAGAGGCATGAGCGGCTGGAATCTCACCATCAGGTGAAGAGAAGTTATGACCTTGTTGAGCCTTCTCCATGGCTTCTTTAGTTTTAGCTATTTCAGCACTAAGGTCAAAACCCTCTTGACTCATTTCCATCAATGTGTCAAGGAGAGAATTCATGTACGCCCAACTCACATTGACAGCAGCCACCTCTTCCAGATCTTCATAATCCTTCGCCCATACTTGAAGCTCAGCTCTCAATCCGTCCTTCTCCGCTTCCGCAGCTTCATGGGCAGCCCTTAATGGTATAATTGGCTCCTCTAAAGTTTGAGCTTTGTCTAAATCCTTACGAAGGTCTTCTTGGGTATGAGTGAGTAATTTCACGAGCTCGCCTGAGTATTCCTCCTTCTGCCCCAACAATTTTTTCAAGTCTCTAATCTCCTCTGAGGCACGGGACAGCTGCTCCGCGAACGAAGACTCCAGAACACTCTTATCTTTATCAGCCTGACTGCAAGAAGCCTTCTCTACTGCCAGTTCTGCTGCCATAAGTCTCATCTGCCATTTTAAGGTACTCCTTTCCTCTTCTAAAGCATCCATGTCAATCCCTAGGCTATCATACTGTTCTTTCCAATTATCAACATCGGCCTGCAACTCTTTTGTCTCTTGGTCCGTGTTTGAAATCCTCTTCATAAGCTCCATGCCTATAATGTTAATCTACAAGAAATAACCAGTCAGATATGGTAAATTTCATATACGAAAATGAAAGAGGATAACTTGCATCATACCTTCAAAGAAGTATGCATGACCTCATTGTCCCATGTAAGAGCACCGTGGCTGGCTAGCTTTGCTTTCTCAGAGGGACCTATCAAAGGCTTGAGCCACACTTCAGGCTCACCCGTTTTCTTGAAAATATTCCCCTCAGCTGGAACCTCTATTACCACCTGCCGCATCTCTCTGCTGGACGACCCTACTTCCCTAACGGAAAGCATGAAAGCAGGCAGAGATTGAACAACAACAGGCGCGGAGGGTTGAGAAGCTGGAGAAGCCATGGGCAAAGCAGCAGGCACGGAGAGTTGAAGAGTCGAGGAAGTTATGGGCAAAGCAACAATAGAAGTTGAAATAGCCAGAGGAACATACAAGACAACTTCTCTCAAAGAAGCAGGAAAGACAACAGCCAAAGGGACATCGTCAGGAGCGAGATCAACACCCTCATGAATAGGGGAATGTGAAACATCATAAAGGACAGGGGGCTCAATCACAGACACAGAAGGCAAGGTTAAGGCTGTAAGCTCATCATCTAAAACCACCCGCCTTCTCTGTGGCCTATGCACTAAAGCACCTTCTTCTTCTTCTTCTACGGAACGAGACTCACTAATCTTCCTCTTCAAGGAAGATGAACCAACAATGATTTCTTGGGCCTGAGCCAAGGACATCCTCGGGATAGATGAAGCAGACACCCCACGAGCAGAGAACTGTATTAAAAGGGAAAAAGTTAAACGACAAAGAAAGAAGAGACTCGAGTAAGGAAAGAAGCAAGAACAAGAGCTTCACTTACTATGGGTCTTTACATGCCAACCATACCTCCCAGCGAGGTATTTCCAAGATCTTTCTTCTGAAGGAGAAACGAACAACAATTTTTCTATCCAATCACGAATACAGGAGACATTCTCAACAGTATTCATGATTGCTGAGAGAAGAAGAAACAGATACGGTGTTAGTAAAATATCTCAAGTCAAAACGAGAAAAAGTAAATAAGTGTGAGCTAAAGCATACTCACGTGCGCGATTCCACTTCTCAGGGAAGGGAAGATTTTCTTCACCCGCTAAAACCAGAGTGGGTACAACAGCATACCGGAGGTACCAACCCCTATCCTTATTATCTCCAGGGGTTACCAGCACTCTTTTGCTTCTAGCAGTCGGAGTAAAAACCCTTTCACGAAATAAGGTAGGAAAGTAGAGATGAATAAGATGGTTGAAAGTAAAAGGAACCGAGGCTAAATAAGCCAAACTCCTAAGACATACGACAACTCGCCACACAAGCGGACCAACTTGTCCTAAGCAGATATTGAAAAAATGGCAAAACTCAATTCTAACTGGGTCAATGGGGGGTCTAAACCCTAGAGTGAAAGGATACGTATAAACAAATGAATATCCCGTCTTGTAAGACGTTATTCTTTGATTACTATTCAGAATATAGACAAGGAAGTCAGGCCTCCAAAAGCACTCCCTATGAATAAGGGAAATTTGACCCTCAGTTATAAGGGTTGAATATCTTTCGACACTTTTAAGAGAAGAAGATTGGTCTACAAGAACTTGACTATCCCTAGCAAAAACAAATTCAGCAGGGACAATTTCATCGACTCCAGGTTCACGAAGGAGTTCGCCTCTACCTCTAGACGAAGACCGAGAAACCCTAAATCTTGGAGAAACTAGAGATCTAGTGGAAGGAGAAGGAACTATCTGAGAAGAAGAGGAGCCCCTCGAAGGAGTGGATCCTAGACTTCTAAGTCTATCACCCCTCCGACTCCTAGTTGGAGCAGAAGATGGAGTTAAACTTTCAATATCTATTACTCCCTGAGGTTGGTTTGAAGAAGACATGTTTACAAAGGCAAGAAGAAAGTTCTTTACTAAATACAAAGTTAGAAAAGTGTTTCGTGGAAGCAAAGAAAAGAAGAAAGGTATTTATACTTGAGGACAATCGTCAAACATGAAAAAAAAAAGAAAAATAATGATAAAAAGTCATAATTGAAGATGTCACTTTGAGACAGGCACAGCCGCAAAAATCCCTAAAAGGTGCCAAGTAAATGCAGAACCAATCCAAAAAGGAAATGTGGTATGAGCATTAAATGGAAGTGACAAACGACGCCTATGGTGCAGAGAAGGATACAATGATTCGAGGAAAAGCGGCGGCAAAATATTCCCACCATAAATGAATATCCACTTACCAAATATTAATCGTTAAATATATGGTAAGTGAGGGGACTATCTGTATTGGGAAAAAAGAGTTTGACACGTAAGCCAGCTTTTGACAACTCAGCCAGTCACGTGGACACAGGAAAACGCGACAGCTGGATGTGATTCTTTGAAGAGGTACAGTACAAAGAGGCACGATTTAGTAAACCTTCGAGCTTACAGCCAAGGGAAACTCAACCTGATCAAAATAGGGGAGATGCACGGTCAGAATGAATCTAGACAAAGCTACGGGCAGATTCAAAGACCCACAATTGATTACTCGAACGTTATGTAACCGTACCCCAATTACCGTTATTCATTGTAACGCCTCATTAATGTCATAATTAGTCATTAATGAGTAACCATAACAAGAGTTGTACGTTATAAGAATCTCCTATATAAGGGAGGGGAATACAACTTGTAAAGGCATCTGATTCTCGAATATAACTAACTACAATTTTCTATATTTCTGCAATATTGTCTGTTATTCATTTTTATCCATTTCCTTGATTATCAGTAACCCGTATTCATCTTAAAAATAATCTTTAGTCAAAGATCTAATTCTTTGGTTAAACAATAATACCAACAATCCCCCACTAATGCAAAGACAAATATAGAATAAGAACAATTCTAGGCAAAAGAAGGAACATGTACTTAAGTGTCAATATCTTTCTATTTGAATTGACACGTAGTGAAATGAGGCAACAACTAACATCCACAAAGTGAAGTACTCTTGAACTGAATGGACATTGAGAGACCCCCACAATACAAATTATATCCATAATATTATGCAAACTCTATGATACTAACAAAGTGCTTTTATGGTCATGCACATACCTTGGATCTCATGAGTGCTCTAGAAAGACATTCCAAGTCTTTCATAAAAGGCGACCCACCTTACACTCACATAGGTGATTCCATCAAGTCTATTTACACATAGATCACCTTAAGCCTATGGAATCATTAAGAGCAAAATACTCTCAACCTTATAAAGTACTACCACACGTCATAGGGATAGGAAATATAGTGCATATTAAGGTCTCATATGGCTTCGTTAGATCGCAAACGGGTATCCAACATACTTCCTCAACCCATGGTCTTTAGACCCGTCCCCCTCGACGTTTCAAGGATAACTCTCCTTGCAAAACCCTTGGTTAAAGGATCTGCCAAATTCCTTTCGGATCATAAATATTCCAAGGAAATAATACCATGTTTCAACAATTGTTTTACCACACCATGTTCTAAAGCGAATATGTCTTCTTTTTTCATTGTACACACTATTTTTGAAAATTCCAATTGCCACGTGTGAGTCACAATGTAAAGAAACTGGTGAAGCTTATCTTCCCCACAAAGTCATGTCTGCCAATAATTTTCTCAACCACTCGGCTTCTTGCCCTGTCAATTCAAGAGCAATGAATTTAGACTCCATAATAGATCGTGCTATACAAGTCTCTTTTGACGACTTCCATGTAATAGCACATGTATCCAAAGTAAACACATAACCACTAGTGGAGCTAACTTCATCTTGTCAGTAACCCATTTTGCATCACAATACTTCTAAAACAACAAAAAATTTATTAAAATGCAAGCACCTATCCATTTTACCTCTCAAATACCTTAGCAAATGATGAAGAGCATTCCAGTGTCCATTATCGGGATTGTGAGTATATCTACTCAATCTACTAACAAAATAAACAATATCAGGTCTTGTATAATTCATGAGAAATATTACACTACCAATCTTAGCATATTCAGTTTGAGAAATACTGGATCATAAGGAGTTCTCACAGGTGCTACATCAAAACAATTAAACCTTTTCAACATTTTCTCAATATAATGAGACTGAGATAATGAAAAACCATTAGAAGTTATTTTGATTTTAATCCCTAAAATCACATCTTCTTCTCCAAGATCTTTCATTTCTAATTTAGAAGACAAACAATTCTTGGTCTCGTTAACAACATTCACATTAGGGCCAAAGATTAACATGTCATCCACATACAGACATATAATCACACAATCTGATCCTATCATCTTGGAATAAACACACGTATCAGATGCATTAACAACAAAACCATTACCCATTATGTGCTATTAAACTTTTCATACCATTGCTTAGGTACCTGCTTTAGATCATACAGAGACTTTCTCAATTATCATACTTTATTCTCCTCTCCTTGTATCACTAATCCCTCAGGTTGAGACATATAGATCTCTTCCTATAAATCGCCATTTAGGAAAGTCGTTTTAACATCTATTTGTTGTATCACTAAATTATGAATAGCAAATAAAGAAACAAGAGTTCTAATAGTCGTTATCTTAGTCACAAGAGAATAAGGTTCAAACTAACCATTGCTTTTCTTTAGGTTAAAACCCCTAATAACAAGTCTAGCCTTATATTTCTCATTTGTACCATCAGGTCTTAATTTCTTCTTAAATATCCACTTGCTACTTATGGGTTTACAAACTTTAAGCAAATCAGACAAGCCCCGAGTGTGATTAGAAACTATAGAATCTAATTCACTTTTAATGGCCTTTTTGTCATGACACAAATTTTCCTCCGTTGGGTATCGTGATGGCACCTAGTCTTAGGGACTAGGTAAGCCTAATATTTCTACTAAACAACAACAATAATAAAGGAATTATAACAGTATCGATATAGACATCTTGACAGATTTTACAAATTCCCAAAACCCGATAAATATAAGTCATAAGCTCTACGAAATCTTTCTATCAAATCTAAATACAACTGTCTAGGAATAAGTAAGTACAGTTGGGTAGAAACAGGAAGGTGACTCTGAAGCCTGCGAACGCAGCAGCACGTTACCTTGGTTCTCCTCAGCAATGATCTGCGCAGCTACTAACAACCATAACCTGGATCTGCACAAAAAAATGTGCAGAAGTGTAGTATGAGCACACCACAGCGGTGCCCAGTAAGTATCAAGACTAACCTCGGTGAAGTAGTGACGAGGACTAGTCAAGACACCACCGGTCTAATAAGTAAAAAGGCATAAATGTANGTCAACGAGAAGCATAGAAGAAATATTCAAAGAGAATAGAAAGAACGCAATCCAAACGGCGGGAATCACAACCCAATAAAAGCACTAGCAACTCAGCACTGCATCAATTTATTTAAGTCAGGCCTTAGCCAATAAACTTAATAAAACTGGTCAAACTTTCGAGTGAAAACCTTTAAATCGTGAGTTTATTTTGAAAGCGTCAAAGATATAATCAATTCGGAATAGAGAAATTCTTCTTTGAAACATACTTTCTCTTAATGTATATTTATATATTTTTATAAAGATAAATCTTAACAATATAGTCTTTTCAAACTATGTGGTATTCAAATATACTTTCCCAAATACTGCTCATTCAAATATCATCAAAATACGTGATGTAAAAAATATATTTTCCCAAGTACTGCTCTTTCAAATATCATCAAAATACGTGATGTTCAAAAAATACTTTTCCAAATACTGCACTTTCAAATATCATCACAATACGTGATGCTCAAAATATATTTTACCAAGTACTACTCTTTCATATATCATTATTCTGCAAGACAAATGCTTTTCAAGTATACTTTCGAAATAGAAGTCCTTTAGACATAACTTTTCTTGGAGATAATTGCTTTTTAGCTATACTTTTCAATATATATTTATATCTTTCGATCCAAATCTCCTCAATGATAAAACTATTGGAACTTAGTCCGCATCTCAGAATGTGTCATGTAATGCAGTACAGTGGGAAAGCTCCCGGATCTCTGTCCGTAGTCCCAATTTAAATATGCGATGTAGTACATGAGGAAAGCTCCCGGATCTTTATCCGTAGTCCCAATTTAAATATGCGATGCAGTACAGGGGGAAAGCTCCCGGATCTCTGTCCGTAGTCCCAATTTAAATATGCGATGCAGTACAGGGGGAAATCTCCCGGATCTCTGTCTGTAGTCCCAATTTAAATATGCATTGCAGTACAAGGGGAAAGCTCCCGGATCTCGGTCCGTAGTCCCAATTTAAATATGCAATGCAACCACTGAGGAAAAACAACCAGAATGCGACAGAAACAACATATATTGCCACAACCGGCGCAAAAACAAACAAGACCAAATGCAAAGTGCGATGAGAAAATCAATACAACGACTTAAATCACAAAAATGGTAAAAACTCACTCATAAGAAGTAGCCACTGAGAGGAATGCCAAGCACAAGGAGAAAACAACATAACGAGGGGAAAAAAAGACAAATATAACAACGATTCTATATATTCAAGTTAGCAACCAAGAAACCAAATCATCCCGGCAAGGGAATCAACTGTAACCAATTTCACTTAGACAATTAGCTTCACCGAATAAACTCAGTTTGAACAAATGCCTAGTAAATAGGCAGCATCAAATAATACCATCAACAAGGGCGGTCATCAATTAAACCTAAGTAGTACTTAAGAGGAAAAATCATTTAAATCACAATGTACGACTCACGGGTATGCTTGACCAACGTATAGATATTCCAATTACTTGTTAGACATTTATAGGGCGAGATTATACTAGTTTTAGTCACATAGGCAGCGTATGAAGAAAGATATAATATAACAGTAGGAAGAACAAAGTCTTCATTTAAGTAAATTAAGATCATATAAGAAATAAGAAATGCTAGGCATGTACTTCTAATTTGAGCAGGGAGAGATGAACTAGAAATCAGGAATTCAAATATAACAATTTCAATTCATACGCGGGGAACATAAGGACCTAAAAATCCCTAAAGGGCAATCTATTTGCAAGTAAGTCTGAGTACGCACTCCTCACCTCGCGTACGCGGACTACAATAAACATAGAAGTCTAAATCCTAAGGGGTAGATTTCCCCACACAAGGTTAGGCAAGATATTTACCTCAAAGACGACAACCCGGTACTCAAAAATAGACTTCTCGGGCGGGAAGGCCTCCGGACGGCTCAAGATCAACTAAAACAACTTCAAAATACATATAAATCGTATAAGGAACGATTCTGAATAATAAAGTTTCAATCTTGCAAATTTATAAAAATCGACCCAAAAGTCGACCCTCGGGCCCGTACCTCGGAATCCGGTAAAATTTATATTTTCCGGACACCCATTCACTCACGAGTCTAAACATATGAAAATATATCAAATCGGAGGTCAAACACCCAATCAAAACTCAATAATTCGGTCTATGAAGTTCATCCCATTTTTCCCATTTTCTACCCAAAATTTTCGAAATTAAAGGTTGGGTTTAAGATTGGAATCATGGAAATTGATCTATAATGGATAGAGATCACTTACCCAAGTTACCCAGGTGCAAAAGCCTCCAAAATCGCCTCTCCCGAGCTCTTTAAAAAACTGCCCAGGCAATTGTTATATGCGATCGCAGACAAGGAGTCGCGATCGTGGAGAGTAAAGAAAACACGCGCCTGGAATCATGCTATGCGATCGCAGAAACAAGTACGCGATCGCGAACCTTGAGGACCCAGAGCTACGCGATCGCGGTTGGGGCCACGCGACCGCGTAAAACAAATATTGAAACTCCCGCAGACCAAGAATACTCTATGCGAACGCGGTCCTAGCCATGCGATCGCGTTGACCAAGATTCCAACACACTGCGGTCGCACACCTTTATTGCGATCGCAGAGAACAACCGCAGGACCTCTCACTTTTACCTTACGCGATCGCGGGTGAACCCTTCCGATCGTAGAGAGCAAAACACAACTGTAGAAAAACCAGAAAAACCAGCAAAGACTTTTAGGCCAAAAATTCCCGTTTGAACACCCGAAACACACCCGAGCCCTCGGGGCTCAAAACCAAATACACACACAACCTCATAAATATCCTACGAACTTATTTGAGTATTATACCACCAAAATAACATCAAAAACAACGAATTAAACCCCAAAATCAATGAAATTCTTAAAACTTCTTTAAACTTCAACTTTTCCATTTTTGATCCGAATCACGCCAAACGAAATACGTTTATTTTCAAATTTCACAGATAACACATATAAAACATGTTGAACCTGTTCCAGGCTTCGGAACAAAGATACGGGCCCGATACCACAGGTTTCACCTCAAATTTCATTTTCAAAAATCTTTATATTTTTCAAAATATAATTTTCTTTAAAAATTCATTTCTGGACTTGGGACCTCGGAATTCGATTCCGGACATACGCACAAGTCCCATATTTTTCTATGGAGCCTCAAGGACCGTCAAATCATGGGTCCGGATCCGTTTACTAAAAACGTTGACTGAAGTCAATTTTATTCAAATTTTTAATACAAAATTATTATTTTTCTCAGTTTTTCACATAAAGGCTTCCTGGCTACACGTCCGGGCTGCGCACGTAAATCGAGGTGAGATAGAAGGAGGTTTTCACGACCTCAGAACACAGAATTAGCTGGAAATATACGGAATGACCTTTTGGGTCATCACAATCTCCCCCTCTTAAACAAATGTTCGTTCTCGAACGTGCTAAGATTCACCTTGAACTCATCCAATACTTCATTGCGCACTTCCGACACACACCCGCGGGTGATCCCACGTCACCCCAACCTACATAAGCCTGATGACACCATCACAAATACCATATAGCCTTTTCATCATCATCGATAAGCCTCATACCTCAATTCCTCACTTCCTACTCATTTCCAAAAGACCCGATTTTGAATCCATATCCGACCTTAGCCTCAACCAGCTGCATCAAATCAAGTTTACGCCCATAAGGCATGGCCACACAACATAGCACATCACACATAGGCTCAATAGTACTTTTTATCACAATAACTGCTCGAAATCAACTCAACACTGGCAATTAGTCCCACATATGGAAGAACTCTATTTCCAAATCCCATAATATCGATAATGATGCAATAAACACGAAGACCTCATCATTAGACACCCGAATCACCGAGTCACAACTAATACCACCGGGCACACGTCCCGCAAGCTAAGCTAAGGAAGCACATAACGAAATGACTGAGTATGAAAAATAGAAGCATATAAAGGTACTATCAAACAAGCCCATAGGCATAAATCTCTATCAATACTGACTTAAAAGAACAATATAAGAAGGGAGAAGCAAGGCATATGAACAAATCACAAGGATCCCGTTCTGATATAACTTCCACAGCGGTACTCAGCCCGGTCCAAACATATCAAATCACAAAGAATCACGAGGGTCTCGCCCTCAACTCTATGTCACATGCCAAAAATATATCATACCAATATGATTGCTCCCTTAACTCATCTCAACTGATAAAAATCATAACGCTAGCTGATCTCACATCTCGATGGAGTATCAAATCACAACTCGTAAGCAAAATATTTAGGAAAATCATATAAAGCTTACCACGAAGAAAAACAAGGACTCACTTCCAATTTCACCACTATCAAGAATGAAATAAACAACGATAGACACGTGCTACTACTCATAGAATCTCCCAACAGGAACAAACACAAAATAGAGTGCAAAACACGGAATTCACTCGTAAATGAAACAACAAATAAGGGAAACTCATCCCGACCGACAGAGGTATAGTGAAATACAAAGGTACCCCACTTTAGCACATCAAGACATACCTGGGTAATAATATTTGGCACAACGACCTCTAGCCTACTATATGCAACACATCAACGGGTCGGGTCTCCCCCTCTTAGGCGCCCTCTATCCTCCTGAATACCCTGCTATAACTCTCTTACCCGAATCCTGGAACAATCACTCACCCTGTGGCTAACATAACCACACTGAAAACGATATCTCTACCGATGTGGTTGTGGAAAACACACAATACGGATCCTCCTAGACCCATGAGTACCTGAAAAACTCCCATGCGAAGCTGGTAATGCAACTAAACTGGTTGACCCTAAATTCTCTACCATGACTGAGTCCCTCAATGAATCTACGGACTCACCTCCTAAATAAAACAACCAAGTGAGGTGTATATCTAGCCAACTCACTGAATCTAATGGCATACTCCAATAGTGACATAGCTCCCTAACGCAACTGCTCAAACTCCGCGCGCCGTACATCCCGAAGAAACTGACGTGAAGCTCTCTTAAAGCATCTCCGAAAGACTAAACCCATGCTAGTGAAGCTAACTCAGCCAGGTTACCCCAACTCATATTCCGCCACCAGTGATCAATCCACTACTCTGAATCTGAGACGTGAAAAAAGCAATCCTGCTCGTCTCCAAAACACCCGAAATATGAAGAATATAGTGACACTCCCCCCGGAAACCCGGGGCACCATCTGCCACCAATCCACTGAAAGATAGAAGGGTGGTACTTCCAGTACCCTTCAAGTCCAAGGTATTCTCCCTCCGATGCTATTGCCCTAACCACGACTGAACTGAAACCACATGTCGTGGTGCCATGACAACTGGAACCTGACCAATATGATCTCACTACCCTGGAGTGTAGACGGTGGGAGTATAAACTCCTCCCCTGATCTGTGTAATGGCCGGCGAACTAGAATCAATCTCGCCTGAGTCAATGCACTACTTATATTCAAAACTGTGTTCAGGTCCCCTGAAGTCCGGGGTAGCAACAGGCACCCCCAGTACCTGTCCCCCAACTAGAACTAGTGGAGACTCCTTAACGGCAGCTCTGGTAGGCATCTTAATTGCGGCACGTGCTCCTCGTTGGCCTCTGTCTCTGACCCTTACGAAATTCACTTCGGGGTAACATCATCAGGAACCGCCGCTCGTGTCCTCACCATCGGCGAGACAATGGAACGATAATTTCAACCTTCAAGATCAATGAACTCGCATGATAGGAATGAACGAATTGAAATTGTCTTAATAGTTTCGTATCCTCTCGAAGATAAGTACAGACGTCTTCGTACCGATCCGCAAGACTCTACCAAACCCGCTTATGACTCGTAGCACCTATGAACCTAGAGCTCTGATACCAACTTGTCACGACCCAAATTTTCCTCTGTTGGGTATCGTGATGGCACATAGTCTTAGGACTAGGTAAGCCTAACATTTCTACTAAACAACAACAATAATAAATGAATTATAACTGTCACGCCCCAAAACCGAGGGACGAAACCGGCACCTAACCAGGTGAACCCGGTCAAGTGGACCTGGATTTCCTTTCCTACCCAACGCGTGCCCCCATATATACAATGCACCATATTCCATATGAAGTAGCAACTTAGGATTCAAGCGTGGATTTACAAACTTAAGTTAATTTCTCTTTTAGCATCTCAACAGTTGTTTCCCAAAAAGATACACAATACATACATAACTTTCCAATACGGACCACGATTCCGAATACGTACGGTTACTACCCAAAATACATATATACTCCTACATCTTGTCTACGGAGCCTCTATGAATACTAGGATTTTATATAATACTTGTCGGCAACAAGGCCTCGGATATACCTTACAATACATAACATATTCAAAAGAGATGGCATGAATTACACACGGCTCCGGGAGGAAGTGGGGCTCACCAGTACCACTGAAAGATGAAGAGGAGGCACCACTAACGGAGAACTGAGCTACCTGCTATAGAACCACCTACATCCATATAAAAGATGTAGCACCCCCGGCAAAAGGAACGTTAGTACCATTGAATACTACTAGTATGTATAAACAAACTTTAATCTATGTAAAATCAAACAATACACATATATGAGGCAGTTAAAGAAACCCAAACAAATATTGCACAGAGATACAGAGAATCACAAATGAGGTTTCCACAATTTCTTATTTCAATCATTTTCCCTGTTGCGGCGCGCAAACCGATTCCACCTCACAATCACATTACACCCTTATTACTTCTGTTGTGGTGTGCAACCCGATCCCACCTTACATTTCTGTTGTGGCGTGCAACCCGATCCCACCTTAAATTCACATCACACCCTTATTACTTCTGTTGCAGCGTACAACTTGATCCCACCTTACAATCACATCTCATAGCAAACAATAACAGCCCACAATTTAAATCACAGGGCTTCATATGATCAAGATTACAACTTCATAACACCCAAACAATCATGTGTTAACATAGTCTTTATAACCCATTAGTTCAACAACAAAGATGCTCATCAACAAGAATATAAATTCATTACAACCAACAATCCATATGAAGTTAAGCCACAATAAACCTTGCCAACAATGAGTCATATACGATATTTTCATGGTCATTTAGTTCAATTAGATCAATTCACAACTCCCTTTCATCACTTGTTACACAGCCCTTATCACTTAGTTACATTTAAAAATTTGAGTTTGTTACCATTCTTTCATACCAACATACTCAAGCATTTAACGAACCTTGCACATGATAGAGTAATCACATAGAAGTTACCTTTCACAATTTCAATTATCACGATAGTCGACTAAGAAACATCAGAGAATGAAATCTCACACCTCAACACAATAGGAAAATCAATTCACATATACTCAGCAAGAACTCATACCGAATGTTCGGACACAAACAAGGTGACTCTACGAAGATTAAAGTTAGCCATAATACCTTGAGTCCTCCCCTTTTTAATTTCTATCAGAATTCACCGGACCATCTAGCACCATCAATCTATTCCACAATGTGACATATTTCACTAAGAATTAGGAATCTTGTACTCAATTGAGCATTTTATCAAACACTAGGGACCCCTTAGACTATTAACCCCCTTTTGAGAATAATTACCCAAACTTGTTTTGTTTTTTCCTTTACTAGATTACGGGGTTTAACTCACATGCATGCAAGATTTTATTTATTATTTTCAAGAACCAACCTATGTGTGTTTTATTCTTACACAAAATCTGAGAAATTGGGGAAATAAGGTGAAGACTTACCTCTTTGAGTGAAGAAGATGACAATAACTTGATAGTTTCCGAGCTTGAGTGATTTTTGAAAAATCAAATTGAATGATGTTGAAACCTTCTCTCTCTATTTTTTGTCAGAAAATCGTTAAAAATGAAGGGAATGAGTGTTTTATAGAACAGGGGGTCGGGTTTTGAATTTATAAAACAGGAGCCCCGACACAGAGATGATCACATTCCTGCTATGCGGTCTGCATTCCTGTCGCATAGTTGGCCTTCAAATGGGCCAAAATGGGAACCACACTGCCCAGGTATGTGACCACTATGCGGTCCACATACCTGTTATGCGATCGCATGGTGCGTCGCATAACTTCCCTCGCAAAACCCATAGGGAAAGAATGCGACAACTATGCGGCCGGTATTCGTGAAATGCGATCGCATTCTAGGCCGCATAGCTGTCCTCAAAATGGACAGGAAATTGTCCAGGTATGCGACCATTATGCGGTCCGCATACTTGTTATGCAATCTCATAGTGCGTCGTATAAAGCGCAATTTCTGGAAAATTTGATCTTTCAAGTTCCGGGATACTTTTTACTCAAAATCGGACCGTTTTAAGAATTTCTACAGTTATAACAACACAGGTACCTATTCGGGCATTATTTTAGACATAAAAATTTTATGGGTCTTTACAATAATAGTCTCAATATAGACATCTTGATAGAGTTTACGAATTCCCAAAACCCAGTAAATACAAGTCATAAGCTCTATGAAATATTTCTATCAAATCTAAATACAACTGTCTAGGAATAAGTAAGTACAGTTGGGTAGAAATAAAACAGGAAGGTGACTCTGAATCCTGCGAGCGCAGCAGCAGGTTACCTTGAGCCTCCTCAGCAATGATCTACGCAGCTACTAACAATCATAACCTGAATTCGCACACAAAATGTGCAGAAGTATAGTATGAGCACACCATAGCGGTGCCCAGTAAGTATCAAGACTAACCTCAGTGAAGTAGTGATGAGGACTAGTCAAGACACCACCAGTCTAATAAGTAAAAAGGCATAAATGTATAAATGACCGAAACATAATATCTATCTAAAGATTTTTCAATATAATTAACGATAAGATTGAATAATACAAAAGAAAATTCAATAATTACGATCAATGGGCAGCATAGAAGAAATACGCAAAGAGAATGGAAAGAATGCAATCCAAACGGCGGGAATCACAACCCAATAAAAGTACTAGCAACTCAGCATTGCATCAATTTATTTAGGTCAGGCCTTAGCCAATAAACACAATAAAACTGGTCAAACTTTCGAGTGAAAACCTTTAAATCGTGAGTTTATTTTGAAAGCTTCAAAGATATAATCATTTCGGAATAGAGAAATTTCTTCTTTGAAACATACTTTCTCTGAATGTATATTTATATATTTTTATAAAGAGAAATCTTAACAACATAGTCTCTTCAAACTACGTGGTGTTCAAATATACTTTCCCAAATACTACTCTTTCAAATATCATCAAAATACGTGATGTTCAAAATATATTTTCCCAAGTACTGCTCTTTCAAATATTATCAAAATACGTGATGTTCAAAATATACTTTTCCAAATACTGCTCTTTCAAATATCATCACAATACGTGATGCTCAAAATATATTTTCCCAAGTACTACTCTTTCAGATATCATTATTCTGTAAGACAAATGCTTTTCAAGTATACTTTCGAAATAGAAGTCCTTTAGACAACTTTTCCTGGAGATAATTGCTTTTTAGCTATACTTTTCAATATATATATTTATATCTTTCGATCCGAATCTCCTCAATGATAAAACTATCAGAACTCAGTCCGCAACTCAGAATTTGTGATGCAATGCAATACAGGGGAAAAGCTCCCGGATCTCTGTCCGTAGTCCCAATTTAAATATGCGATGTAGTACATGAGGAAAGCTCCCGGATCTTTATCCGTAGTCCCAATTTAAATATGCGATGCAGTACGGGGGAAAGCTCCTGGATCTCTGTCCGTAGTCCCAATTTAAATATGCGATGCAGTACAGGGGAAAGCTCCCGGATCTCTGTCTGTAGTCCCAATTTAAATATGCATTGCAGTACAAGGGGAAAGCTCCCGGATCTCGGTCCGTAGTCCCAATTTAAATATGCAATGCAGCCACTGAGGAAAAACAACCAGAATGCGACAGAAACAACATATATTGCCATAACCGGCGCAAAAACAAACAAGACCGAATGCAAAGTGCGATGAGAAAATCAATACAACGACTTAAATCACAAAAATGGTAAAAACTCACTCATAAGAAGTAGCCACTGAGAGGAATGCCAAGCACAAGGATAAAACAGCATAACAAGGGGAAAACAAGACAAATATAGCAACGATTCTATATATTCGTTAGCAACCAAGAAACCAAATCATCCCGGCAAGGGAATCAGCTATAACCAATGTCACTTAGACAATTAACTTCACCGAATAAACTCAGTTTGAACAAATGCTCAGTAAATAGGCAGCATCAAAGAATACCATCAACACGGGCGGTCATCAATTAAAACGAAGTAGTACTTAAGAGGAAAAATTATTTAAATAACAATGTATGACTCTCGACATGCTTGACCAACGTATAGATATTCGAGTTACTTGTTAAACATTTATAGGGCGAGATTATACTAGTTTTAGTCACATAGGCAGCGTATGAAGAAAGATATAGTATAACAGTAGGAAGAACAAAAGCTTCATTTAAGTCAATTAAGATCATATAAGAAACAAGGAATGCTAGGCAAGTACTTCTAATTTGAGCAGGGAGAGATGAACTAGAAATCAGGAATTCAAATATAACAATTTCAATTCATACACGGGGAACATAAGGACCTAAAAATCCCTAAAGGGAAATCTATTTGCAAATAAGTCCGAGTATGCGCTCGTCACCTCGCGTACGCGGAATACAATCAACATAAAAAATTCAATCCTAAGGGGTAGTTTCCCCCCACACAAGGCTAGGCAAGATATTTACCTCAAAGACGACAACCCGGTGCTCAAAAATAGACTTCTCGGGCGGGAAGGCCTCCGGACGACTCAAGATCAACTAAAACAACTTCAAAATACATATAAAACGTATAAGGAATGATTCCGAATAATACAGTTTCAATCTTGCAAATTTATAAAAATCGTCCGAAAAGTCGACCCCCGGGCCTGCACCTCGGAATCAGGTAAAATTTATATTTTCCGGACTCCCATTCACTCACGAGTATAATCATATGAAAATCTCTCAAATCGGAGGTCAAACACCCAATCAAAACTCAATAATTAGGTCTATGAAATTCATCCCATTTTCTACCCAAAATTTTCGAAATTAAAGGTTGGATTTAAGATTGGAATCATGGAAATTGATCTATAATGGATAGAAATCACTTACCCAAGTTACCCAGGTGCATAACCCTCCAAAAATCTCCTCTCCCGAGCTCTCAACTTCGAAAATGGTGAAAATAACATAAACCCTCGAATTTGGGTCTTTAAAAGACTGCCCAGGCATTTGTTATATGCGATCGAAGACAAGTAGTTGCGATTGCGGAGAGTAAAGAAAACACGCGCCTGGAATCATGCTATGCGATCGTAGAAACAAGTACGCGATCGCGAACCTTGAGGACCCGGAGCTACGCGATCGCTGTTAGGGCCACGCGACTGCGTAGAACAAATATTGAAACTCCCCCAGACCAAGAATTTTATATGCGAACATGGTCCTGGTCATGCGATCGCGTTGACCAAGATTCCAACACATTGCGATCGCAGACCTTTTATTGCGATCGCAGAGAACAACCGCAGGACCTCTCACTTTTACCTTACGCGATCGCGGGTGAACCCTTGCGACCGCAGAGAGCAAAACACAACTGTAGAAAAACCAGCAAAGACTTTTAGGCCAATAATTCCCGTTTGAACACTCGAAATACACCCGAGCCCTCGGGGCTCAAAACTAAATACACACACAACCTCATAAACATCCTACGAACTTATTCGAGTAATTATACCACCAAAATAACATTAAAAAAATGAATTAAACCCCAAAATCAATTAAATTCATAAAACTTCTTTAAACTTCAATTTTTCCATTTTTGATCCGAATCACGCCAAACGAAGTCCGTTTATTTCTAATTCACAGATAACACATATAAAACATGTTGAACTTTTTCCGGGCTCCGGAACCAAGATACGGGCCCGATACCACAGGTTTCACCTCAAACTTCATTTTCAAAAACCTTTATATTTTTCAGAAAATAATTTTCTTTAAAAATTCATTTCTCGGACTTGGGACCTTGGAATTCGATTTCGGGCGTACGCCCAAGTCCCATATTTTCCTACGGACCCTCGAAACCATCAAATCACGGGTCCGAGTCCGTTTACCAAAAACGTTGATTGAAGTCAATTTTATTGAAATTTCTAATACAAAATTATTATTTTTCACATAAAGGCTTCCTGGCACACGCCCGCGCTGCGCACGCAAATCGAGGTGAGATAGAAGGAGGTTTTTACGAACTCATAACAAAGAATTAGCTAGAAATATACGGGATGACCTTTTGGGTCATCACACTTTTTCCAAATACTAGGATCTATTGACCTTAGTGCTTAGTCACAAGAGAATAAGGGTTAAAGGAATCAATGTCTTTCTTTTGGTTAAAACCCCTAATAACGAGTCTAGCCTTATATTTCTCAATTGTACCATCAGGTCTTAATTTCTTCTTAAATATCCACTTGCTACTTATGGGTTTACAACCTTTAAACAAATCAGACAAGTCCCAAGTGTGATTAGAAACTATAGAATCTAATTCACTTCTAATGGTCTCTTTCCAAAAACTAGCACTTGACCCTATTGCTTCGTTATAATTCTTAGGGTCTTCTTCTATTAAATAGATAGACATTAATTCATCATTCAAAACATCAAGATCAATATTTTCAGTCAAGAAAGTAGTGATAAAGTCAGTACCTAAGCTAACTTCAATTCTACGCCTCTTACTCCTTCTAAGTTTATTTTCATGCTCATTAGCAGTAACATTAAAAGATGCACAATATGAGAATTAACAGACATGGATGTAGAAGCATTATTAGACACATTATTTTTCAATGGAAAAACGTGCTCAAAAAGTTCTATATCTCTAGATTCAGAAATAGAACTATCATTCAGATTAATCCATACGCAACACTATTTTGAGCATAACCAATGAAAATAGCATCAAAAGTCTTGGGTTCAACAATTACTTATTTTAAATCAGGTAGACCAACCTTAGCCAAACAACCCCACACATTCAGAATTTTCAAGTTAGGGGCAAACCCTTTCCATAACTCCTACGGAATTTTATCTAACTTCTTATGATGGACTTTATTAAGAACATAGCATGCAAATAAGGGTTCTATTAAACCCATACTCAAAAGCATAGAATTCATCATTTCCTTAATGGTTCTATTTTTTAGTTAGACTACACCATTTTGTTGGGGAGTATAGGGAGCAGTAACCTCATCTATTTTTCTCACAAATGGCTTCTAAAATATTAATACTATACTTACCACCATTGTCAAACCTAGGTCTCTTGATTTTCCTGTCTAATTGATTTTCTACTTCTGCCTTGTATTTCAAAACATGCTTTCAGCCTCATCTTTTGACTTAAGAAGATATACCTTAGTGTATCTAGAAAAGTCATCTACAAAAGTGATGTAGTATTTATTTCCACCTTTACTAACAGTGTTCTTGAAATCTGCTAAGTCTGAATGCACTAGTTCAAGCAATTCTGTCTTTCTACTAGTTACATTCTTAAAAGTTTTTTTTGGTATGTTTTGCTTCTACACAAACATGACACTTAGAAAAATTATCAACATTAACTATAGGAATTAATTCCATTGTTCTAAGTCTTTTAATAGAAGCAATATTAACATGACTTAGTCTACCATGCCACTAAATTAATAAGCTCAACAATATAAGCAGAATTAAAAGTACTAGCATTATTAGTAATCTCTTGAGCGATGTTCGTTACAAATAAACCCCCACTAAGGTAACCCTTCCCAACAAAGTATCCCCCATAAGAAATAACAATTTTATCAGATTCAAAAACAAATACGAAGGGAGGGTACATACATAACATTGTTCAAAACTAAAGTTTTTCCAGACGTTAATTTAAGGAGAATCTTTCCATTACCCATAACTCCAGCTGTAGTGGAGTTATCCATGTAGACACACTCGCCATCAGCAGAATCCTCAAAGTCGTGAAACAGTTCCTTGTTGGCGCAAAGGTGCCTTGTGTGTCCAATATCTATTCAGTCTTGATAGCCACCATGTTCGCCTCAACGACCACAACAGTAATGACATCATCACCCTCAGTAAGGTTAGCTTGGACTGGAGTTTTTCCTCCATTCTTTGAGCTTTGTCCTTGTCTCTGGTTGCACTGAAAATCCTTGTGACCAAATTTGCGCAGACATAGCGAGGTCCTTTCGACTTTTGGACACTTTTCTGGTAAGCTCAAAAAATGAACAAATAAATTTGAGCAAAACCAGATTTGGATTAGGCCTCACGTATATCTCGCGCGGGGGGAGGGGGCAAATCGACCCGTTTTGCCTTCAAGACCAATTTCTCATGTGGGTGAGACCACTTTCTTTTACTAGCTATTTACAAGCCCAACAAATAGTACTTCAATATAAAGATAAGGAAAAGTCGGAAAACAACCAATGAGGGACACTTTGTCTTTCACAAAAGACAAAGAAATAAAGATGAAGAAAAAGGGACCACAAAAAGATTTTTGATTTTGCATTATAAATAATACCATCAGCAGCTAGGCGAAGAACCCTTGAACTTGAACTTGAACACATCAATTTTACATAAAGCTTAGCAAAATACCTTAAATTTGAAGAAAAAAAAATATTTGGCCAAATAAAAATACTTTGGCTAAAAAAAAGTTTAGCCAAACAAGCTATAAGAAGACAAAGGCTGGACGAGAGAGTGCGCGAACTTAACTTTTAAAAGAAAGAAAAACTTAAGTCGTTATCATGCAAAGCAATATTTGGATTTTGGATTGAGAAACTTTATTTTATTTTAGAAAAGAAAAAGGGCGAAATTAACTATCATTGTCAATGGAAAGAGTATACAAATTAATAATGTCCACACCTTTATTGCATCAAGTGACATGAGTTAATCCACATATCTCCAGCCATTCAATTTAAAAATAAATAAGAAAAATTCTCAAGCATTTTCTATGAAAGCGAAGTGGCCGTGATGTTGACCCAAGCTAAGGGTGAATATCGATGGAGATGGAGTGATGGACCCTATGATTGTTGTGGGAAGTAAATAATAACCTGAAGTGGTGATTATAGTTAAGATTTAAATTTTTTGAAAAGTAGTACAACCATTTTGATGTTGGATCGTTTTATTATTCTAATTTTTGTTTAAATATGACAGAAATGTGAATTTGCCGACTGTTGAAAGATTTTACACTTCGCCAAAAAAGAAAGGTTTTTCATGGCGATTTAATAGTAAGGACGTTTCGTAGGAAGTAAGTTATTTCAAGATTATAATGATGGGATTATAATACGAGAATCAAATAATGACGAGATTATTTAGTGAATATATTATTATAGAAAGATATTTGGGTCATTGGACAAAAAAGGAATATATGTGGTATAATATAAACATGTATTTGTTGTATACTAGAGAAGTTGGGATAAATTTTTATTTTCAATTATAGCCTTGAATTGTTTAAAAAACTTTAGATAAGAACCTTGGAGAAAGGCATGCCATTTTAGTGTTTATTCCGGGATTAATTAATCCCAAAATTATTATCTCATTCTTAACGTGTGATATAATAATATCCAACTATGAGATGAATTAATCCCGAGATTATTAATTTTGGATTCAAAAGTTCAACTAAACGCATGATAAAATAATCGTGCATCTAATCCTAGAATTATTGTCCCATATCACACGTACCAAATGGCCTTTTTTATACACGTTGCAATTTCCTCCAAGGAATATGTGCTGTATGCACGGCAGACCTATCACCTATAGTTTTAAATATGAGGTTTTCAATTAAGCCTATTATTTTTAGTTTATAATATATTATGTGTGTAAGTGATTGTGAGATATTCTGAAATGTATTATAGACATTAAGTTTAGAATCAAACATTTCAAAGAAACAGAATCTTGAACGTATCAATTAAGTTGAAATCTCTGATATTTCTTTCAATTTAGAGAAGTTTTATGTAACTATGGGCAATATATACTTGTTTTGACAATTTAAAGAACATATGGTAATATGTGAAACTTAGTAGTAATATCGTTGCTTAGAATTTGACATTATCGTTTACAGTACTTTAGGGAGCTCGTGGTAACTAAGTAATTGCATCGTTATGGAAGTTCGGTTGAATTTGGTGCAATGTTCAAAGTTCGGTTGAATTTGGTACATGGTTTATTATTTTTCTTTCTAAACAAAGTTCGAGAGATTGTCTAAGATCTCGTGTCCGAAAGAAAATTGGATTTTGTGTGGAAATCTGCCAAAAAAATGTTACACAGCTGTTTCTTGAGAAAAAGAGAGAAAAGATTTTTTTGGTGTTTATCAAACGCGTAGATATTAGTCATTTGCTTATGAGATATTATTTCAGCATTTGTAAATACTATGTTAGTTTGACATTGAGTTGTAAATATTGAACTTTAGTGCGTGAATGATGTTTAGCTTAAAGTGTATATAGTTTTATGTATATCACCTCATATTTTACTTTTGTTTCGTGTGTTTTAGATGTTAAGTGCGACGATTTATATTAATTTAAAGTGTTTTTATGTGTAGGAATGATTCGGGATCAATTGGGAGCGAAACGCGTGAAATTAAAGCCAAAACGGACGAAACCGAGAAAATTGCGAAATTGGGTGCCACAGGCAGCGTCCAGCACCACCTGTGGCGCTGTGGGCAGTACCTAAATTAGGAGTAACGCCCTGGTGGGTGCCTGGCGCTACCCAGGGCGCCGGTGACGGGATTTTCTCCTATTTTGCCCGGGACACGGTTATTTCGGCCTTAGACCTACCCAACACGTATAAAAGCAAGTCTAAGCTTATTTTTGAGGGGTTGGACGCCACTTTGGAGGAGATATATACACGGAATTGCTAGGGAACAGAGGATTCTCAGTTTCTTCATTTTCTAGCATTTACAATTAATTCAACACTTATGCAATTGTTTGATTTTAGCATGAGTGGCTAAAACACCTATTGTTCTGGGGTTGTGATTTAGCCATGGATATTGTTGTTCGACATTAGTTTAACCTTGATTTTAATTCACTCAATATATGGTTGTTTCTTCAATTCTGTGTTTAATTGCTTAATTGTCTGGCCATCACTTAGGTTCTATATACTATCTATGTTACGCTTGGGAAAGTCGTGTATAGATTAGAGAAGAATTGAAGATAGCGCGATCGTAACCCTTCAGGGGAGCGGATTTGTGGTTAGGATAGGAATATACCTAGTCACCCTGCTTAATTAAATAACGTAATCTTAGTGCGTTCTAATAGATTAATTTCATAGGAATATAGGCGTTAATCTATTGAGAATAGGTGAGTAGTGCTTCGGGAGAAGGCTATGAGAGCAATTATCGATTAATTAGCAACCATGAGTGAATTATATGAAAGGGAGAGTTAATTAGAACACAATACGAATGGTGAATCGATCACAACCCTGGAATATTTGTCTTTATTGAATACACAACAATCAACTCATTACTTGATAATTTAGTTATTTCTTATAATTTTAGTTTAATATAATCATACTCTTGGACTTTGATTTTGACCGGATTGAATAACAATTTCAGTGATTTAGTGAGTGGTTTAATACAAGTCTCTGTGGGTTCGACACTCAACTTATCATTATATTACTTGTCGACCACGTATACTTGCGTGTGCATTTGGGAGCAACAAGTTTTTGGCGCCATTGCCGGGGACTTGAATATAGATTACTTTCTAGTTTTTACTATAATTGTTTATTTCATCTAGTCTAACGTTACTTGATCGTGTGCTCTAATCTCACGAACTTTGATTGAATGCGTAGGGTGAGAAGCCAGGACAGACTTGACGGCTTTGACCCCGAACCTGAGAGAACATCTCAAAGGATGTTGAGGGAAGCAAGGGATACAGACAATATTCAGGACCTCATTCAATTTCCTATGAATATGGCAGAGAACAACACATGGCTGTTCAGGAGGTAGCAATGCCCAGTATTACTAATGTTACCTCCAGCATCGTGAAGCCCAGAATCACTGGGCACTTTGAGCTGAAACAGAGCATGATCCAGCTACTTCATGCAAACGGGCAGTTTATGGGCCTTCCACACGAGGATCCACAACAACACATTCTGAACTTTTTGGAGATTAGTGATACTTATATCACTAACGGGGTCACGCCAGATTATGTGAGGCTCAAGCTTTTCCCATTCTCTCTGTTGGGCGAAGCAAAGCGATGGTTAAAGGCAGAACCAGCTAATTCCATTACATCATGGAATGATTTGGCGAGAAAATTTCTGGCAAGGTTCTTCCCCTCAGGCAAGGCTGCAAAGATCGGAAGTGAGATAGTCTCCTTTAAACAGAAAGCAGGTGAATCTTTATATTCAGCATGGGAAAGGTTCAAGGGGCTACTCAGAGACTGTCCTCACCACAATCAGACAAACAAAGTATTAGTTCATACTTTCATTGAGGGGATCCATCCCCAAACAAAAATTGTGGTAGATGCAGCAGCTGGAGGTCAGGTATTGGAGAAGAACTATGACGAAATATTTGCATTATTGAATAAATTCTCCAAAAGCAATCCAGACTGGCAAGGAGAGATGGGTAGGAATGTGGTCCAAAATTCACTAGGGGTTCTTGAATTAGATGTTGTCTCAGCATTGTCAGCACAGATCTCTACACTGACTAACCAAGTCAATCAGATGACCCTGATCATTAACAAGCAACAAGTCCAACTAGTACAACAGGTTCAGGTATTTTGTGAAATATATGGAGAGGGTCACCCGAGTGACTTGTGCCCAGCTAATCATGGGTCTGTCTGCTTTGTGGGTAATGCGAATAGAGGTCAAGAAAATCAATATAGGAACACTTATAATCCCAACTGGAGAAACCACCCAAACTTCTCTTAGGGTGGATATCAAGGCACTCAGAATCAATACAGGCCTCAAGCACCTAAAGCACCTCAACAATAATACAGACCACCTGAGGTTGAACAATCAGCTAGCCTTGAGGAGATTATGAAGAGATTGATGAACGACCAACTTGCTTTCAATCAGAAAATAATGGCTGATCACCAGGCCCAAGCAGCAGCAATGAGAAATTTAGAACGCCGAATGGGACAACTTGCTAGTGCCCAAAATGCCAGACTAGTAGGAGCTCTTCCTAGTGATACTGAACCTAATCCTAAGGCTCAAGTCAATGCAATCACCTTGAGAAATGGAAGAATACTAGAAGAAGCTTCAAGAAGAATACATCTCATCCTGAAGGAGAATTAGTTCTCAAGCCGGTTGAGGGGAATGAGAAAGATGATAAACGACCCGAGCCAATAATTGAAACAAGGCCACCACCTCCGTTTCCACAAAGACTGCAGAAGAAAAAAGATGATGCTAAGTACAAGAGATTCCTAGATATGTTGAGCCAAGTGAGTGTGAGTTTGCCTTTGGTGGAAATTTTGCAAGTGCCTAAGTATGCAAGGTATCTCAGAGATATTGTGGCAAACAAACGAAGACATGCAGAGTTCGAAAAAGTCGCACTTACTGAAGAGTGCAGTGCCAGGGTTCAGAGTAAAATTCCTCCTAAGTTGAAGGATCTTGGGAGTTTCACAATTCCTTTGTCTCTTGGAAAATAAGAAGTTGGTAGAGCCCTGTGTGATTTAGGGGCTAGTATAAATTTGATGCCCTCTTCTTTGTTCAAGAAACTCGGATTGGGGGTGCTTAGACCTACCACAATCACTTTACAGTTAGCAGATAGGTCACTAGTTATGCCAGAAGGAATTATTGAGGATGTGTTAGTTCGAGTGGGAAAGTTTATTCTCCTTGTTGACTTTATTGTTCTTGATTACGAGGCAGATGAGGAAGTGCCCATTATTTTGGGGCGACCATTCTTAGTTACTGGTGGAGCAATTATTGATGTGAGGGCAGGGAAGTTAAAAATGAGAGTTGACGATGAGGAGGTCAATTTTAATGTGTACAAGGCACTTAAACTCCGAAAGCATTATGAGGACCTGTGCATGATTACTGTGGTCGACGTGAAGGGGATAGAGCAGAGTTCTTATGTGAATGGCAGTGATCCAGAGGAGGTGATGTTGCAAGATGAGTGTGTAAAGATGATTGAGAAAAGAGCCAGAGATGAAAGAGGAGACCTTCTGAGAGTGTGAAAAAAGCCTAGATTTCATGGAAGAAAGAAGAAGAGAAAGCGCCCAGCCTGAGCAGAGTAGCAGAGTCGTGCCACGACTATAAATAAGGCGCTTGTTGGGAGGCAACCCAGCATGTATATCTTTTAATTATTTTTCTTAGTGTCGAGTTTTGTGTTGTTTTTATTTTGAAGAGTAGGAGAAGTCTGAGTACCCAAAATTGAAGTTGAGGAGCATGTTTGAGCTTAAGTGTGGGGTCGTCCCGACTCTAAAAATTGAGAATCATGTCCGAGCTAGGCCCGAGAGGGTCTCAGGGAGTATTTCTCACCCTTGTTTTAATGTTTTTCTTTGTGATCATGCATCGAGGACTATGCATAACATAAGTGTGGGGGTGGAAAAACTACTTTCTGAGGTGTATTGTATAAAATTATTATTTTTTAGAAAAATCTCGGACTTTTCCCTACGATGGATCTGTTGGACAGTTTTCTTGAGGGATAAAATCTGATTAAAAAAATTACAAAAAGATTTTGTAATTTTTTTTTAGGATAGTTAGGTAGTATCCCTTGGTTTTTCTTTGGGCACCGGTTCTTTTCCAAGGGTGTAGCTTAAACCGGGCACTTTAAATTATTTTTTGGAGTAGTTATGAAGAAACTGATTAACTTTGAAATACCCATTGACATGTTTGGTACCGGCATATTAGGTTATGACATACATTATGCTTTCCCTTGTATTTGGTTTGACTTGTGATGCCTAAGAAAAATTAAATAGCCTATTGTGTGACACCATAGCTCAGTTGCTTGACTTGTATGCTACATAGTGTAATATTGCTTAATTCTCTCAATTATGTGTGTTTGCTTGACTTGAGAGTTGAACAAAATCGTTATGATTGAGTCATGTGCAATGTGTGTGAGAGGTTTAGTGATTTTCTATGTTATCCTGTGTAGTCTAGAACTTGCCATGTGTGTTAATTGAAGCGAAATTGTAAGTTATGCTAATCTAAGAGATGACATAGGCATTTTCTTGCTTGATCATGGATGTGCTTGTCACATGAAAATTAAAAAATTTCATTGCTATCCCTTTTG
The DNA here is from genome assembly GCA_005239505.1 of Nicotiana paniculata. Classification (NCBI taxonomy): domain Eukaryota; kingdom Viridiplantae; phylum Streptophyta; class Magnoliopsida; order Solanales; family Solanaceae; genus Nicotiana; species Nicotiana paniculata. Next base: position 28,124 of record ML318732.1, read on the forward strand.
AGCCTTTTGACATTTTCTTTGGTACCCACATTACAAGCCGTACCCCTATTTTGTTCTTAAATTGAGATTTTTGCACCTTTACCTCCTAAGGCACTTAGTCGCTAAAAGAAGTAAGGTGAGATATTGGGGATTAGCTTTTGAGTGGAGCCATGGAAAGGCCTATTAGTGATTGTATTCAAAAGTCACTAGCCATTGAATCTTCATGTATGGAGTGTGTGTAGGAAAGAAAGAGAAAAAAAATGATAGTAAAAGTATGTACAAAAAGATACACACCTCCAATTTTTACTAATTTGTGCTGGTGAAAATATAGAAGTGCTTAATTGAAAAAGGGCTATGTTGAATATGAGTTGTGGAAATGGAATTGGTTGAGAATAATATGTGTTGATTTGTGAAGGTAGTGTATTAAAGTGCTTAGGAGGGGTAGTCACTATTCCTAAATATATCCTACTCGTCCCTTAGCCTACATTACAACCTTAAAAGTCCTAATTGATCCTAGATTTGGCTAACTTAAATTAGTAGAGATCTACACTAAGGGCAAGCTTGTGGTACGACCAAGGGATGCATATGAATTCTTTGTGAGAGTGAGTGAATTTTTGTTCAATTGTGTGATGTCCTTAAATTATGTTCAAAAGCATATTTGAATGTGTGGATATTCACTCTTTTATTGTTGGTGAGGGCACATGATATCTTGAGCAATTGGTAATGTTATAAACTTTCTTGTTGGGTGATTGTGTGAATTGAGAGAGCTTAGTGGTTACAAGTCGAATCTTGAGGTTTGGTGGTTGCAAATAGGTTGTTGGTATAATTGATTAAATTGTTATACTTGGGCATGTTTAAAGAAGGGGAAGAATGTGAAATTTTGTATGTTCATACTTGATTGCCAGTATCAATCCTAGTCAAGTGGTAAGGTGTGTGATTTAACGTAAAATACACCTTGATAATGAAATTTATACGTGTTGAAGGGTAGTAGATTGTCCCATTGCTCGAGGACGAGCAAGAGTCTAAGTGTGGGGTGTTGATGTTTAGCTTAAAGTGTATATATTTCTATGTATATCGCCTCATATTTTACTTTTGTTTCGTGAGTTTTAGATGTTAAATGTGATGATTTATATTAATTTGAAGTGTTTTTATGTGTAGGAATGATTCGGGATCAGTTGGGGGCGAAACGCGCGAAATTAGAGCCAAAACGGACTAAACCGGGAAAATTACGAAATAGGGTGCCACAGGCAGCGCCCAGCACCACCTGTGGTGCTGTAGGAAGTACCTTAATTAGGAGTAGCGCACTGGTGGGCGCCTGGCTCTACCCAGGGCACCGGTGACGGGATTTTCTCCTATTTTGCTCGGGACACGGTTATTTCGGCCGTAGACCTACCCAACACGTATAAAAGCAAGTCTAAGCTTATTTTTGAGGGGTTGGACGCCACTTTGGAGGAGATATACACACGGAATTGCTAAGGAGCAGAGGATTCTCAGTTTCTTCATCTTTTTCTAGTATTTACAATTAATTCAACACTTATGCAATTGTTTGATTTTAGCATGAGTGGCTAAACACCCATTGTTCTGGGGCTGTGATTTAGCCATGGATATTGTTGTTCGACATTAGTTTAACCTTGATTTTAATTCACTCAATATATGGTTGTTTCTTCAATTCTGTGTTTAATTGCTAATTTTTCTGTGCAGCAGTTAGGTTTTATATACTATCTATGTTATGCTTGGGAAAACCGTATATAGATTAGAGAAGAATTGAAGAGAGCGCGATCTTAACCCTTCAGGGGAGCGGATTTGTGGTTAGGATGGGAATATTCCTAGTCACCGTGCTTAATTCAATATTGTAATCTTAGTGCGTTCTAATAGATTAATTTCATAGGAATATAGGCGTTAATCTATTGAGAATAGGCGAGTAGTGCTTCGGGAGAAGGCTATGAGAGCAATTATCGATTAATTAGCAATCATGAGTGAATTATATGAAAGGGAGAGTTAATTAGAACACAATATGAATGGTGAATCGATCACAACCCTGAAATATTTGTCATTATTGAATACACAACAATCAACTCGTTACTTGATAATTTAGTTATTACTTATAATTTTATTTTAATATAATCATACTCTTGGACTTTGATTTTGACCGTATTGAATAATAATTTTAGTGATTTAGTGAGTAGTTTAATACAAGTCTATGTGGGTTCGACACTCAACTTATCATTATATTACTTGTCGACAACGTATACTTGCGTGTGCGTTTGGGAGCAACAGTGAACTTAAATTGAAATACTGAAATACTATTATCAAGGTGTATTTATGTGAAATATAGTATTTTCATTCACTAATCTTTAAATTTTAGATTTTTTCTTACAAATAATGTTTTTTTAGCAACGTCAATTTTGTTTTTAAATACCTTTCTTTTCAACCTCAACTCATGTTGCTCTAACTCCTACTTATCATGTTGGGACAAAATATATGGATTTTGATGTTCTGTCATTTGGATACGTTGAGGAGAAAGAGGCGTGCACGATTCTGGTGAATCAAATCACTTAGGGAGGACTTTCATGGCCTAAATCAAACCTCAAATTCTACAAGCGAATTGTCCATGTTGGTGTCTCATGGGTGAATATTATGAGAAGCCGAGCCAAAATTTGATAATTTATGAGTATGACTTATCATCGAATTCATAATGCATTTTAGTTACTAGGTTTGTTACATAGATATAGAGAGAGATAGAGAATCTAAGCAAAAGTTTTTAAATTTGTCGGCACATATTGTAGGCATATAAATTTTATTAAAATTAAATCCATGAAATAATTAGAACTATATTTTAAAATTCAAGATATATTAGTTCAAATAAATTTATTGGGCTAATATAATTGGATTAATTATAAGCCCAATATATATAGATTAAATAAATAAACTTTAATCTATTGGGCTAGCCTATTTAGTTGGGCTACAAATGATGAGCCCACTTCATTAGGCCCAATATGCCATCTTCCTAGAGGCCCAGTTTGGAGCCACGTGTGAAATGACGTGGCACGCCAGTCAAACTGAAGAGCCAATTGGATCGTGCCACGTGTCAAAATGACAAGGCATGCCAAGTCACATTAAAAGGCCAATGAAACTGCACCACGTGTGCAAGTGACATGTTCTAGCCAATCAAATGCGACCATGTCACACTTCAATTTGATTGGTCGGAAAGAGTTTGTTCTTATCATAACTCTTCCCTCTCACAACTATAAATAGGGGTCTTCATAACTCAGAAAAGACATCAGAAGTTATAACAAGAAGCAAGAGGGAGCTCATGGATCAAACGCTGCGGATTTCTCTAAAAGCTACAAGTATTCAAGTGTTCTAAGGATTAAAAGATCAAGACGAAGATTCAAGAACAAGCTGCAAGCCCTTGGATTAGAAATACGTCAAGATCAAGATCATGCCTCAAGCACTTGGACTAAAATAAAATACTGGAAAGAAGAATCAGAGGATTCATAGAGATTTTAACACTCAAATATTTGAAATAAAATAATACGATTGTCGCGATATTTTTCCGTCTTGATTTTATTTTCTCGACGCGAATTTATTGTCTACAAATTCTGGCACGCCCAGAAGGACAAGTTAATGCCTTTTGGCTTGAAGAACACTGGTGCTACTTACCAAAGAGCTATGCAGAATATCTTTGATGACTTTCTTCACAAGAATGCCGAATGCTATGTTGATGACTTGGTGGTGAAATCAGGAAAGAAAAGCGACCTGAGAATGGTGTTTGAGTTGCTCCGGAGATACCAACTTAGGATGAATCCATTAAAATGCGCCTTTGGAGTTACCTCCGGAAAGTTCCTGGGTTTCATTGTCTGACATCGAGGGATTGAAATAGATAAAGCTAAAGTAGATGCAATCTTGAAAATGCCTGAGCCTCGCAATATTCATGAATTGAAAAGTCTACAAGGAAAGCTAGCATACCTTAGGAGATTCATCTCAAACCTAGCTAGGAGGTGCCAACCATCCAGCCGCCTTATGAAGAAAGGTGTCCCTTTCAAATGGGACCAAGCGTGTAGCAATGCCTTTGAGAGCATTAAATCCTACCTGATGAAGCCTCCAGTTATGGCAGCCCCTATACTTGGAAAGCCGCTGATACTATACATTTCAGCACAAGAAAGGTCTGTTGGAGCGCTGTTGGCCCAAGAAAATAGTGAAGGGAAAGAAAACTTTCTTTACTACTTGATAAGGATGATGACACCAAATGAGCTAAATTATTCGCCAATTGAAAAGTTATGTTTGGCGCTAGTCTTCTCAATCCAAAAGTTGAAGCACTACTTTCAAGCTCATGTCGTTCGTTTGGTTTCTAGAGCAAATCCCATCAAGTTCGTGATGTCAAAACCTGTCCTTAGTGATCGACTAGCAAGGTGGTACCTCCAGTTTCAACAATTTGAAATCGTGTACATCCCACAAAAGGCTATAAAAGGACAAGCGTTAGCGGACTTCTTGGCAGATCACCCTATACCTGATGAATGGGAGCTAACTGACGAACTACCTGATGAGGACGCCATGATCATAGAAGTTCAACCTACATGGAAGATGTACTTTGATGGTTTTGCACATCACGGAGGAGCTGGTGTTGGCTTAGTATTTGTCACTTCTCAAGGTGAAGTTCTGCCCTACTCTTTTACGTTGACGCAACTCTTCCCTAACAACGTTGCTGAGTATCAAGCACTAATACTTAGGCTTGAGATGGCTGCCGAAATGAAGCAGTTGCAATTACAAGTCTTTGGTGACTCTCAGTTAGTGGTCAATCATCTTCTGGGTATTTACGAGGTCAAGAATCCTGAACTACGCCCATATCATGATTACGCAAAAAAGTTAATGGGGTGGCTCAGTGATGTGACTATTCAGCATGTGCCAAGGAAAAAAAATAAGAAGGCTGATGCTTTAGCTGCCGTAGCTTCATCATTAACACTGCCTGATCAACCACAAGTTATTTTCTGCCAAAAATAGGTAGTACCGTTGCCAAATGAGGCTGAAGGTGAAGAAAATGAACTCAAGCATCTTGTCGCTGTTTCTAAAGTTGAGAAAGAAGAATGGCGACAATCCATTATTGACTACTTATGCAATGGGATACTTCCAAAAAATCCGAGGAGAAGGAATGAAGTTCGTCGTCGTGCACCTCGCTTCCTTTACTACAAAGATACTCTATACAGAAGGTCGTTTGAGGGA
>ML318735.1:0-21481 GCA_005239505.1 Nicotiana paniculata
CAAAACAAAACAAAAAAAAACGCAGCAAAGGCACAAATTTAAACACCAATAATTAAACACACACACACAAAAAAAAATCAGCTCCATAAAATTAAGGTATAGATGACAAAATCACTATAGAACTAACCCCTAACAACCGATCAAACATGAATATAAAAAAAAAAAAATTTTGAGTATCACAAAAAAAGAAGATGAAATAACTGTAATGTACCTGTGATTATATAAAATATTGTTGGAGAACAAACAGTTGAAGCGATGAATATCAAAGCACAACGACGATCGTAAGCGAAGAACGGGAGAGAGAGAAAGAGAGTATTTGTGAGTACACAGTATAGGAATGGAAGTAGAGGAAGCTTGACTACTTGTAAAAGGGTAATATTGTCTNTGGCGCCTAAATAGAGCGCCCCGTGCAATTTTTACTACCGCAAATCACCCCTTTAACCAAAGACCCGACCCGCCTGACCGACCCATTTTCCACTCACCCATTAAAACACACACATTAGAGATCAGATCTTAAATCTTCCTAACCCTAGCAGCCGCCGACCCCTCCCCTCTCACCCATCTGGCCGCCGGGAAAAGGAGAATCAGACGGCCCCCCACCCATTTGGACCCCAGAACCTAGCCGCCGCCCCTCCCTTTCTCTTTACCTCAACACAAAGATCAGACCCTTAAACCTAGAGCCGCCGCCGCCGGACTGAACCCACCCCATGGCGGAACCCTAGCGCCGTCGCCTCTTCTTGTATCCTCTTCATCTTCTCCATCATCCCTACCGGATCCCCTAACCCTTGCCGGCGTTTCCGCCATCACCAAGAACAGGACCTTCCTTCATTTCCTAACCCTAGCTAGCTGCCGCCTGACGCTCTCAAAGAAGAACGAGAGAGAACCGGACCTTTTCCCCTGACTTAACCTACCCGTCATCCTTCTCTCTCAACCTCTCACCTTCAACAGCGCACGGATTTGAAGTCTTCAAAAAGCACATACGAAATAGGTGAGAAAATTCTGAAGTTAAAAAGGAAAAAAAGTAAAAATTGCGAAGTCAGATTTGGAAACGGAAATTTTCGGAAAAGCCAAAGTCAAATACGGGTTTTGAGGAAAGAGAATTTGGTTGAAAATTTGCTATTTGCTGCTGTTTGCTGCCGTGCTACTGATCTGCTGAGTTTCTTCTTCGTTCTTCTTAAGGTAAGTATGTTCGTTCTCTTAGTCTTACCATTGCTTAAATAATGGTAAAACTGATACAATGTTTGAAATGGTCACTGTAATCTTCTGAAATTGATGTGTATTTGCAATCCAATATCATGTTTGGAGTTGTTTGGTATTTGGAATTTATCAGTTCAAGCAACACTCAACTGTAGATGGAAAACTTTCAATTACCAATATTCTGTACACTTCTTCCTCAACAATTCCATATCCATAGCTCAATAATCTCAAACCTTAGGAAAAATAAACAACTCTTGAACATCGTAGTTTGCTTTAGGCGCTATTAATAATAAATTATCGTGACTATGGGTACGGTTCCCGTGCTATGATATATAACCCCAAACTTCGAGTGCACACTAGTTTGACTTGACCACCAAACAGTTAAAATAAATAAATTATTATGATTATGGGTACGGTTTCCACTCGGGTGTGCATTTCATGGGACCCTACCATAACTTCTAATAATAATAAAATTAACATGTTGTAAATCGCGGATACAACATGATGTTTAGTAGATCATATGAATGTAGAAAAAGCTTCTAATTTGGATGAAATAGAAACTTTCGCACAAGAGTCTATCGTACGTAGCCTTACCCTGCATTCCTGCAAAAGGCTGTTTTCACAGCTCGAATCTGTGATCTCCTAGTCATGTGGAAGCAACGTTACCAGTTATGCGAAGGCTCCCTTTCTTTTCTAATATTATCAGAGAAAAACCTAAACATTTAAGCAACGATATTCTTTTTAATGTTGGTTTCCGAACCAGTTTAGTGTATTCTATCTTTCACATGCGCAAGTATCGACAATTGTACCTAGACAGAGTTAAGTATATGAGAAAAAAAATCACCTTGTGCTTTTGCTAAAATTTCAACTCTTGTCTTTGATTTTCATCCCAAGTTCGGTGTTTGCAAACCTCTAAGCCAAACTTGTGCATCAATTTCATGTTTAAAGACTTTGATTTCATCTTTATTTTTCCCTCCACTAGTTTGTGCGCTTGGATTACAGTTCGAGTAACTGGAAATATTTCCAGATCTTTGACCAAGAATCTGCTTTCTCTAGAACAAAACTGTAGGTTTGATTATGCATATATTATTGTTAATGAGGTTTGACTCAAATTAATTTGCAAAATCAGGTTTTGTGTGCCATCGTCCTTACCAGTTTCCAATATATATATGTTAGTAACATCAGTGTGGATGTCTACAATACATACCTAGACAAAACTCCATCAACTAATTTTAATTTCTTATTTATTCATACTATACGAGTCTCTGCACTCACTAATTTAAATCGTGGACCATTTATTGACTATTTGAAAAATTGTAATAAAAATATATAACTATTTCGATAATGTTAGATTTAATATTATGTCACAAAAATGACTAAAATATTTGTAAGTTTACCCCAAAGGATATGCCCTTCATATTGATATAAAATATACGTGCTCACATTTTTTACGTGTGAACCAATTTCTTCTAAAAATTATACGACGACCCTCTTTATTCCAAATCTATAAAAAACAATATAATTATTTTTATTGATGGCCTTTTGAAGAACGATAATAAAAATATACAATAAATATCAGAATTTAATTACCAAAAAACAGATATATCAATCATTTTAGATTCAATATCATGTTAGGGGAATTACTACAAATCATAAGATTTTTTCGAAATATATGACCTTCAAATTAAGAAGAAATACGTGTTCTCCAATCGAAATGTGTATCAATCATTTTACCATTTAAAAAATAAATTTTAGAATTATTTATAAAATTAATTATTTTTAATGACAAATGGAGTTAATCAATATAGAATTATTTAAATACTAATTCCACTTGAATAATTATATATCGAAACTAAATATACTCTTTTAAATATAATTCTGAGTCATTCTCCGATGTATTTTATTAGTTTACTTTAGTATTCTTTTTGAATGTCTTTTCTCATTTTCAGGGCATTTTGAATTTGCGTTCATTTGAAATTCTTGGATTATTAGTTGTTTGCTATACGAGTGAAGTTCTATCTACTATTTATGTTTTCAATGACTGTGTACTACTGAAACTGAAAAGGAAACGTGCTAACTTTATTTGTTAAAAAAGTGGCATAAAGTTTAAGTTGAATTATTAACTGATGATTGAGGATTTATGAGATGTTTTTTTCTTAATTGAGTTAGTTATATGTACAATGTCAATATTAATGACTATTGTTAGAAATGATACTTTTATTTCATAACTCAAACACTCATTGAGATATGATACACATTTTACTGATTGCCGCTAACCACACGTGCAACGCACGTATAATAAAGCTAGTTATTATTAAAACTCCTAAGAGGGAACTTCTATTTCACAGGTTATTTTAACATTAAGGTATAACGTGCAGTATCTTAAAAAGTGAGAAAAATGCACGAATCTCTTTTTGTTTTTTATTTTTGCTTTACATATTCAATATTTTAAAGTTCCCAAAGTCCTAAGCAAAAAGTTCTCCATCAATTAATATAGGGAAAACTACGTAGTGTATATAGCCGCAAATGTGTATTTTTTGTTATAAATATTTAATATACATATAATATACAACTTTATTTGATATATATTTGGTCATCGGCTATATATATTTTTGGCTGAATCAAATATGAAAAGCCTAATTAATATACTAAACGACAAAGAGCTAGATACCCCTTATTACACGATGACCTAAATTTCACCCCACCTAAAATACAACCTACAACGAATTAAGCCCTCAATTCTCACTATTACTCAAATAAGTCAAAAGAACCACCAAACGACAAAGAGCTAGAATACCCCTTATTACACGATGACCTAAATTTCACCCCACTTAAAATACAACCTACAACGAATTAAGCCCTCAATTCTCACTATTACTCAAATAAGTCAAAAGAACCCACCACTATGTCCTCTACTGCATAGCCATCTATACAACCAAGGTAAAAATTTTCCTTCATTAAATCATTGTTTAAGTTTATCTTGAAGGTAAATTTCTTTTGAAAATTATGTAAGTTTTCTTTTAGGGTTTACAACTAAGTCATCTTTGAATTTCAGAAACTTTTTTTAGTCTAGGGGTTTGGGTGTTGGTTCAAATCGACAATATATATGTATATGTATATATTTAGGTTGTTATTGTGTAGGTTTAGTACTGAATTTTGTTTGCGAGTTCACTTTTAAGTGGTGGTCTTAAAATAATTTTGGTTTCACATAGGTTTTTTTAGCTACTGTTCTTTTGGGTTCTATATTTATTAATGATTCCGATTACCTCTATTGGATTTTTGTATTGTGGTTGAGAGGTACTTTGTTTAGTTTATGATTTGGGGTTTGATGATTTGAGAATTCAAGGCTTAATTCTTTGTAGGTTATATTTTAAGTGGGGTGAAATTTGGGTCGTGTGGTGGGTTTCTTTTAAACGGATCGGGTAAAAAACGAAATGGGTAGTTTTAATCTAGTGCTGCCACGTGGTACTCTATCCAAAATAAGGGTATTTTTGTTCCAAAGTATGACTGCAAGGGCATAGATTACCATGGGTGGCTCAAGGGTGAGGCTAGTAAAACCTTCGCTTTAGGCCCCAAAAATTTTGAGGCCCCAAAAGGTGTTGTAAAATACATAATAATATTGACTTAGACAATTTTGAACTTTGTAGAAAAAGTATAAAATCCGTGTAAAAAAGGTTTTAAAAAAACAAAGAATATTTACTTTTTAACATAAGAAATATTCTAGAACTTCGAATTAAACTACTCAAATCTTTGTATTAGCAAATAAAGTTTTTTACATCAAGATCCAAGGTAATGCATTGCAAACATATGGCTAACATCTTACTAACTTGAATTAACACTTGATAATATAAACAATAATAATATTACTAAGTGAAGCTAAAATTCATATATCTTGTATGAATACTATTATATAAACAAGTGCGGAAGGAAAAAAGACAACATCAAAGTTTTTGCATATACTTGTATAGTTTTATAAAATTTAGATTCTTATTAAAATTCGGCTTTAGGCCACTAAATTCGTTAATCCGCCCTTGTAGATAACCCAATAGTATAACGAGGATATTCTTAAACCATTTTCAAAACCTTTGCCGTATATTAAATGCATAAGAGATATGGGCCTGGGCCAACAATTGATGGACAACATAGGAGCGAACAGAAACCCGCCCGTTCGATAGAGACTGATTAATTACATAAATAAAACTCACGTTTTGAAAACGCAGATATTCGGCACAGCCGAAAAAATGGGAGAGGCCCTCAACGTAATGGAGTCAGTAAGATCGGTAGTATTCAAAGAATCGGAAAATCTAGAAGGTTCTGCCACAAAAATCGAAGGCTATGATTTCAATAAAGGCGTTAACTATGCTGAGCTTTTCAAGTCTATGGCCTCAACTGGCTTCCAAGCTGCTAATCTTGGGGACGCCATTCAAATAGTTAATCAAATGGTTAGTTTTCACTTCTTTCTTCAACTTAACCTAGAAAGTTTTATTGCTTTATGCAAATTATCATATCTCAATATTTTCTTTCCAGTTAATTTAGATTTGATGCTATTGACTTTGTTCACTGAATAGTCCTAGATACTTATTTCTTGAGCTTAGGAAAAAAATTAATTGCTTTACACTGATTTTTGCATTTTAGTGTTTTTAATATTTTTCCAATCTTTACAAATATTTTTGACTAGTCTCGTGTTTCCATTTTATATGATTGGTTTTGACTGGAAACACAGTTAGGATGTTAATTTGACTTATACATTATCGTAGTGGAATAAAGTATTGGTTGAAAAGTTAGTTTTATGGAGAAAAAATTACATTAAAGTTTGAAATTTGAATACCTTAATGATATGAAACGTTTTGGAATGTCATAAGATATTAATAGTTTCATATAAATGGAATAAGAAAGTTTAAATTCAGAGTTGTACAATTCTTATGTAGTCAAAATATGTTAAAAGATGTTCCTCAAACAGAAAAAGTGTCAAATAAATTGGAATTAGCTGAGTATAAATGTTATGATTCATTGTATTTTTATGTATATTGAAAGTATGTAGCTCAGGGAGTGCTTCTTAATTGTTTTAATTTGATGGACTACCTTCATCTTTAAATTTTTTGAAGTTCTTGAACTAGTCTTGAGATGATTCCCAAAAGTTTGAAATTTGTGTGTTTGATTCGTGGTGTCATGGGTTTGAAGCTAGATTGGAGGCTTTCACATGAGCAGGCCATGGAAGATTGCAGTGAAGAAGAAAGAGATGTCGCATACAGAGAGTCTGTGACATGCAAAATCTTTTTGGGCTTCACTTCAAACCTTGTATCTTCGGGTGTTAGAGACACCATCCGCTACCTTGTTCAGCACCGTATGGTGAGTGGCATTTAAGGAACAGTTGCAGTTGTTTCTGTTCACATTTATGTCTGTGCTGTGTGATGTAGTTGCAGTCAAGTCTAAACCTTGCGGGCCACTTTTGTATGAGAGCATCTTTATATATTGTCTTTAAATTTTTGTGTGTCCACCCCCTTCTAAACACTAAAGTTATACTTTAACAAACTAATACCGTCACATCCTCTTAATCAACCTCCATACTCCTTCAGATGATTTATTAAGATTTATTATGTCAAGCACTGAACCACTGCTAGGCTTGGTTTGTATTTATTGAAACTTATGGATTTTGATATTATTTGCCATGTTCCTCTTTCCCTGCCTCTACTTTATTGGTTTGCGAACTAGAATATCCTCACCATCCTCTCGCTGCCGCACAGGTAGTAAATGCTACTCTAGCAAATATGACTTTTTGAGTTAGGTTTTAGCTATCGTGCTTAGCGTTGGCCAAATGAAATTATTGTTCATATGGAAGATTTTGCTATCATTTATTGCGTCTTGGACCAAGCAAATTGTCGTCCCTTGTTGCAGGTTGATGTTGTGGTTACTACAGCTGGCGGTATTGAGGAGGATCTCATAAAATGCCTTGCACCAACCTACAAGGGGGACTTCTCTTTACCTGGAGCTGTTCTACGCTCGAAAGGATTGAACCGTATTGGTAACTTATTGGTTCCTAATGACAACTACTGCAAATTTGAGGATTGGATCATCCCAATTTTTGACCAAATGTATGAGGAGCAAATTAAAGAGGTATATACTCTTTGTCCAGTCCAAGTGTTGGATCTTCCTGTGACTTCTTTAATGTTTGCTGAAACTTTAGTATCTAACCTGTATTATGAGCTTACTTTCAAAGATAAATGGATCTATGGGTTGAGTTATTGCGTTTGTGAAATTCTTTCGAATATGATGTACTTATTATTTCAGGTTGATCCTTACTATTGTTTGTTTTATCAGCTATCTTAACTTTTGCTTATGATGATTTAATATCTGACCTTTTTTAGCTTCTTGTTGTATTACAGAAGGTTCTATGGACACCGTCTAAAGTTATTGCTCGCCTGGGTAAAGAAATTAATGATGAAACCTCATACTTGTATTGGGCTTACAAGGTACATTTCCAATCTACTTCCGATTCATTACATAGTTGATTAAATTTTATTTGTGAAATTAGAATGCCAAATATATAATAAGAACTAATTTCTGGAAATTATCTTCACAAATGAGAGAATTAGAAAGAGTAAGAGATATTTACCTGAGAGCGGACTCGTGTGCATCTTGGTGGCAAATTCATGATTGTGATCAGCGAGTGAAATCAAGAAGCAGCGGAAGGACAAAAGGTGAAGAAACCTATCAGGGTTGTATTGATAACCAAGAATTACAAAAAAGTATATATACGATGTAAAGTTCAGCTACTATCAAATAAATTTGAGGAAGAGAGAGAATGACAATGTTTATAGTATTTTTGATCTAGAAAATGCAACTGGCAATGAGAGGTCTCTTTCCAAAGGGGTATGAATTGAAACAACATCTTATGAAGTTCAGTAGGAAAATTAGTGTTCTAAAAATATCCGTTTTATCTCTAGATACTAGATATTTGAAGGAATATTTTAGGACAAGTAGAAGACCTCCTGTTGAAACTTTATGACTTTTTTCAAAAGAAATCTTCCTTTCGTTTTTGTGAAGTTACTAAAGTTTGCCCCCAAAACTTTTTGTCTCAAATCCAGAATTTGCTCTAGTTGCAGGTTTGGAACACTAGAGAATTAACTTAGATTGAATCCCTTTTGTCTCATGTGGATAGTTTGGGGGTAGAGAAATAGGAGAGCTTTTGAGGGGATCGAGTCTCCTTTTTCGCATTTTAAGAATAGTATTTTATCTTTGATCGCTTTTTGGTGCACTCATATAGGCCCTACTTGTATAGAAGATTGAGCGTCTTTTGTAGAGAATCATGTTCTGATGTAAATTCTCTACTTTTTGGTAGGGAGTTCTCTCCCTTTTGATTAATACAATTTACCTTATCAAAAAGAAAAAACTTAGATTGAATCCCACTATTACCTCTTCTACTATATTATACAGCCTAGTTATCAACATGTTATGATAATTTTTGGATGACCAGAAGCTCATGCATGAAGGTTCATCTAATTTTCTTGCGCAATTTTTTCGAAAAGTCATATTCATTCTGTTGAGAAGAGGGAGCGTATTGGTGCTTATTTCAGTACATGCAATTTCTTTGAGTATTTAATTTAATGCTACCCTGGTATTTATCATCATGCATTTTCTTTGAGTATTAATTTTGTGCTAACCTGGTATATATCATTCTCAGAACCGGATTCCTGTCTTCTGTCCTGGCTTAACTGATGGATCACTAGGTGACATGCTATACTTCCATTCTTTCAAAAAGGAAGATCCAGATAATCCAGATCTTAATCCTGGTTTAATCATTGACATTGTGGGAGGTATAAGTATCTTATCAAGTGATTCTTTCTCTCATCAAGTATCTTTGAATAATGAATTGACAAAATTAAATTCTATAACCAGATATCAGGGCCATGAATAGTGAAGCCGTCCATGCTGGTTCAAGGAAGACTGGAATGATTATCCTGGGCGGGGGGCTGCCTAAGCACCATGTTTGCAATGCCAATATGATGCGCAATGGTGCAGATTTTGCTGTCTACATTAACACTGCACAAGAGTTTGATGGTAGTGACTCTGGCGCCCGTCCTGATGAAGCTGTATCATGGGGAAAAATACGTGGTGGTGCCAAGACTGTGAAGGTTAGCAATCTCCCCTTCAATACATTTTGGCCGAGCATCTCCTTCTGGTGCTGTCTTTTGGATTAAGTTTAGGGGAAACGCTGTCTGACAAGTGGTAATGGGTGTTGAGTTCTCGAGCAAGTGTTACAAACTAAGAGGTGGTTAAGTTTAATATCTAAAAGTTTCAGCTGGGAAACATCACAATATTTAGCTTGAGGGTGGAAGTGCTAGAGATAATGCACTTTGCTTATCCTTAAAGTTAGTTTTTATATGTCTGTTAAACTCTTTATGTTTTTCGGGTTGGGATTAAATTAGAGTAGGATAAATCATTAGGGGAACAAGGTTCTTTTGCTGGCCTTCCCAGCCCTGCTGTTAACATAGCATAGATTTCGTGTGATTTTTAATGGCTCTTACTTTGCAGGTACATTGTGATGCAACAATTGCATTTCCCATATTAGTAGCTGAGACATTTGCACAGCTAAGAGAAAGAAATTCTCCCAGATAAGATGCCAAGTTCAATTGAGAACCTGTCCCTCCAATTACAAATGGATTGCTAATTTTTGAAGCCAACCGTTTGTGTTATTAATTACTCTGCAAACTGACTGGAGATGGTACATTCAAGTACCCTAAGTTAGAGTCTTGTATGGTTCAAATAATTTTTTCCCTTCCCACCATGTTATTTTTGGGGAGGAGCAATACTTATTCTCTCCCTGGTCTTATGTGGAGAGCTCAGCTGTGCATAGGTTTCGAATTCTGTTGTATCAACAATTATGGTTTTTAGCTCTTTAGACTTTTGTTGAAAAGGGCACTTATCGATGTAGATAATGCTTGTAATCTGAAATTTAAAGATGCTATTTATTGGCTAATGACAGAGAATTCATTAGTATCTATTTATTTCTTCAGTATCTTCCTGCTGAGCAAAATGTTATTGATATCCATGTTGGATATTTGTGTAGCAGATAAGAAGGGAGATTTTAAATCAAATTGGTGGATATTTCTTGCCCAAGTAGCCCCTCAAATTATCTAATCTTTTCGGGCTGACAAATCCATTTTGAGAGTGTACTAAATCGTAAAGAAAATTGTTCGACGGGCTTTTGATGGAGCATTTGCATTTATACCCGCATTTTGTGTCACGTTTTAATTTTTGCTCGTTTTACAAAAAATTGCAAGTGTACTCATTTTTTCGCATAACTTCAGCATACATGGCTGAAGTAATAAAGACAATCACGCAAAACTTCAGCATTTTAGTAGACGAGTCTGAAGTCGCAAGTGTACTGAACTAAGTATGCTGAAGTTTTTGTTTGTAATTGATGAACTTAGGCATAGTAGCTGAAGTTTAAAGTTTTTGTTTAACTTGTGCACGTCTTAATGCAAAGCTCTGAAGTTTTTGTTTTGTAACTGGCGAGAGCTGAAGTAGCTAAAATTTTGTTCTCTATTTGCTTTTGTTTAACTTGTGCACGTCTTAACGCAAAACTTTTGTTTGTAATTGCTGAAGTTTTTGTTTTTATAACTGGCAAAATTTTTTTGTTTTGTAACTGGCGAACTTCAGCTCTGATAAATATATTTATGGCAATCATCCCATGAACTAAAGTTCCATAGCAGCACCAACAACATCATAAGAAAGAAGAAGAAGAAGAAAACGAAGGAGGAGAAGGAGGAGGTGAAAGGGGGCTGAAGTAATTAAAAAGTTGGTATAAGTTAAAAGTTTAAAAAAAAAAGGGTATAGATTAATGGGGACGATCAAATAAGGCGCTCCGTGCAATTTTTACGCTTTTGACATGTGGAGTGCACTCATATTTTAAGTTGGAGCTCCGTTACATGAATGGTATAATGAAGAATCTATATATATCTATATAAAGCATAGAATAGAAAAAGTGATGTAGCATTTGTCAAATGGCAAGAGACCTATTTATCTTTTTTTCTCATTTATTTGCAATTTTCTCCTTATTATTTATATAAAACTCAATTCAACTTCTGTTTGAAAAATGAGAAGTCACAACTGTTACTAAAAGTCACATACTTACAAACGATTCCCATTAGTTAGGAATACCAAAAGCCACATCAGTTTTATAACGGTGCATAATCTTTGTAAGGATGCCTACGAAGATCAGTTTTACTTTAAAGCATTGATCCAATCACAGAAACATACTTCAACAAAACAGAACAGATGCTATTTATATTAAAGTAGTTGTTTCTCTCTTAATCTTTTTGTTTGAATATAATATAATATAATATTGTCTCCCTCAGAATATGCTTCATTTTCTTCATAGATTTGACTGATTTACCTTCCTTAGGAAAGATCAGAAAAGGAAAACGCTTCTGCAATGTAATTTAAATAAGTTCACATGTTCTCTTGGGTATTGACACTACACTCAAATTCACTAAGGCTTCTGTTGGAAATTAAAATTGCATATGCATGTGATGTCAGTAGACAAATTTTAATATCCAGTGGAATGGAAGCTGAAATATGTGTATAGATTTTCAGGATTTATGATTTTGGTAAGAGTGGAACCATGAGTTTTGAAGGTGAAGAAAATCTTTTGCAGATTGTCTCGCTTTGAAGCTTCAGGTATATGCACTGCTTCCTCTCTCTGTTATGATAAAATAAAGCCTTTTGTGTTGATTTTCGAATTTTTATCCTTCTTTTTTTATTTAATATTTCAAATTTTCCTATAATTTTGAATCTCTCATGATCAATCTCCTGTCCCTTCTACTTATTCGATGTCAATTTTGATGTGCAAACTCTAGTTGATAATTAGTTTATAGTACTGAAGTGTGAAGACCAGACCACTAAGGTGTTGAATCGGACATAATTTATAATTTATAAATTCTATTTATAGGTAGATTAAATCCGAAGATGTTTTCTTAAATTATGATTGCTCTTTTTTTTTGTCAATTACTTAAATTTGCATGGGAATACAAACTATATTTGGATGAATTTGAGCATAGCAAAATAATTTATAAAATACAAATAAGTTACTCCACGTTTCAGAGGTTTATGCTCTTTTCTTATTTTATAGTTGTTGCATGCTTTCCACTTTGAGCCAATCACATTTTTGTAGATGAGTTTTTGCAGGTCTAGAAATTAATTTCCACTTCAGCCAGTCACATTCAAAAGTTTTAGTTCATGAAGTAAGAAGCTACTATGTCAATTATGAACTTCTAAGCAAGACAAAATCTTTGGATGAGAATAACAAAAGGATCTCCACTTTGGGCGAGAATAGAAGCAGTGGCAAAGCAATTTCTTGATCGCTGATTAAGATTATGGTGTTTAGGCAGGAATTCTTCTTCTATTCATAGAAGAATCGCTGAAGTTTAATAATTAAGATCCCTAAACTTGTATTTGCCTTCACATCATGCTGGATAGAAAAAGTTCAAAACACCACACATGTTCTGTTTTAGGGATTAGTGATGATCAGCAACCCAACCAACAATAATCATTTTCCTACTTTTACAGTTTGAATAAAATAAGTTCAGGAAGTGATGACATAGAGAATTATGGAGTTAATCAGAGTAAATATACCTATTTGCACAGAGACACAAATTTTTTGTCTCTTAAAACTTCATATCTTAAATTTGCTATCTCATTTTATAACCGCGCGAAGCGACAGATTAACTAGTTTCAAATAAAACAAGGACAAATTTGGACATTTCCCCTTCCATCTATCAAGTGCACCCTTAGATTTTCTCCTCGGGCAAAAAATTGACAACCAAAAGTTGGTGCAGACGACAAAGAAAGGTCAAACATACAAAAATCAACAGCCACTAAGAAGCAATTGAAGAATTTGGTGGAAGATAAAAGGGGATTCAGATGAAGAAAAGTCAGAACCATTCATGAAATTCGTGGCCCCCAGCAAATTGTCCAATAGATTCTTCCAATATATCTTCACAAAGTTCAAGTATCCTTAAATAGCTGTCTGCCTAGTTAGTATCTGTAAAATAAATACGTGGCTATTTTCTTGATCTTTCTTTCTGTTCCAGTCTTGTTTGAACTGAACTCTTTATCTTTCTTTATCCTTTGCAGATGATATCGCAAAGTCCCTGATAAGGTTAGTTTAAGCTTTCACAACTCTGCAAGTTTATTCTTTTGAACACATTTTTTTTCTGTCCTCTATGACCACTGTGCATCATCTTAATCTTCTAATTTTCTTGTGTCAAAAGTATCCATGTGAGTCTTGATGTTGGACAGCAGCTTCACTTTCCCCTTCAAATTCGTTATGGGTTTCTGGTGAATCACATTCTCAAATCAATTTTGCTGTTAGTTTTCAGAAAAGCGCAGCATTATTCTTGGACCAACAATTTTCAACGCAAATTATTTTTTCAGTATTGAAATGAAATGGGAATTGACCTGAATCGATATAGAGGATTCATATAGTCGATGCCAACTTAGTTTAAGCGTAAGGCATAGCTGTTGTACTAGTCGATGCTGGCACCTCTCTGTTGTCGTGTGTAGAGTTGTAGATGATTCTTGCTACTTGTAGTAGACAAAAACCTTCTTGTTGGATTATCCATGAAGGTCAAAGTAGATACATAGATAAGATCACAATGTAAGTTAACCAGTTCAAAGTGTCAATTTGTGTACATTGCAATTTATTAGTTAGTAATCATTAGATTAAGGTTTTTATTGGGAAGAAATACTTGAAGAATATGAGCAAAAGCCTTAGTCGTATGATGTTGTATTGTCAAGAAGAAACAAATAAATTGAAGCCGCGAAAGGGACAATGTCTGTTTTCTCTATTCCCAGTTTCACCTGCTCAAGGAAACATAGAATGGTAAACTACATAGTCATTTGCAATACTAACTTGATAAAGTATGAAATTATTTAAACAGCTGCTATACATTTTTTATTTCTGCATATTTCTGAAAAATGCTTCTGAAGATGCTTAGCAGGAAACAAAATTTTACTTTGAATCTCATATTCTCTTTTGTTTTTGCTTAAAGGTGAGCATATCATGGTTCAACAATGTTAAGGCTTCAGAATCCACTAGCCTTTTGCAGCTGCCAATCATTTCCGGATACTAGTTTGCTGCATGAAGCCGTTCCTTGCAAGACTAAATATGTCCATCCTTTGATTAGTAGTTGTAGTTCTGCTAGCCTTCTGAGTTCTCCTAAAGGAGTCAGCACTTGTTCTTTCTCTTGGAATTGGATAAAGCTGCTGAAAACTTATAGGCTCTCTCAGCATGCCGCTTCATATAGATTGCTGGTAAGCGCCTAATAACATTTTTGCTCTCTTGAGATGTAACTTATCTTTATGTAGTTTTTGCTTATGTGATTTCTTCAGTGCCGGTCACAAGATGCCACTTCACCTGAAAATGAGTATCGCTCCTCGCAAAATATAGCTATTAGCCTGTTTAGGCGATACAAGAATTTTCTTGAGCGTGGAGGAGGTGACGACCTAAAAGTATTCTCAGTCATTTCTTCCTTCCTCTGTTAGGTCTTTCTGTTGCTTTCTTTGTGTATTGTTATGATTCTGATCTTTCAGGAGTTCATTAGTGCTGGTGTAAATGCATATGCTTTGGGATCTACTGATGAAGGATTGAGGAAAGAGCTGATTGCTTTGAAGGAATGTGGGGCTGAAATTGAAGCCATGGAAACATATGGAGGAAGTACCACCCTGAAGTCCAAGATTTCATCTGAGGAGGTGAGTCACTTTTGTATTACAAAACTAGCTGGGGTGGATGGAAAGTTATTGCATATGTTCCGTCATATGATTGGAAGCTTTCCGACACCTTGTGAATGCTACTGTCTCTGCATCAGTAGATACTTAGCAGCATGTATTGACTGGTTGTCCAAAACTAATCTTGGTACCTTATGTGTTAATTATTTCGTTCTATGTTGTTTCCTTTTTCTTTTCTCTCCATTGTCTCACTTCAGATCATTTCAACAACTGATGACACCACTGTCAGTATCTTTTATTGATTAATCAACATTTATGTAAAACTGTAGTAGCTACATTTAAGGGTTAGAGTTGTTACCGTTCTTGACTAGATTGAGAAAAGTTTGCAGTTTAATTACTTTTATAAGCTATATACGTTTGTAACTCGACCGTCAAAGTGATTTTGTTGTCATTAGTGTAATCTACATGTTATGATCCAAATAATCAGGTGTCATGCGGAAGCTAGTAAAGCAAACCTTGAACGATGATAAATCAAACAACAAAAGAGAAATATACCAAAAGAGACACAAACATTTAACGTGGTTCGTTCAATTGACCTACGTCCACGGGAGGAGATGAACAATCCACTATATAAAAGAGAGTACAAAATATCGAGAGAACAACCTCACAAAGAGGTTTGTCCCGTAAAGTTCTCCCCCTAAGCAAGACTCTCAAACCCTTTATGACTACATTGTGGATGCTGCTAAATGAGAAGGAAGGATCCTCAATTTATAGAAGCCCAAACCTTTTCCTACAAGAAAAGGGACTCGCCAAATATGGAAGAATTATATTCTCTTTTGTAAAAGGTAAAATCAATTATGATAAATATGTTGTCATTTTCTTCAAGAGATAAGAAAACCAAACATGGTAAGAAAATTAGAACAAACTCCTAACACTACATTATGTTTTCCAGCAATACACATTGACCTGATATAAAGCTTGTGCAAAAGATGGTTTCTTTCTATCTTAAACTGTTAGAAGCATGTGCAAGCAGTGTTTCCTTTCCTGGGAGAACAGGGTGGAATGTGATAAGGAGGATGCATACCGTTCTTTGGTGAATTTTAACAAAATAATGACAATTGTAAGAAAAGTAGTAAGACCTGTTTATATTAGAAGTCTATTGTTTTCGCGTTAGTAGGTTCTAGGATCAAAACGAGAAAGTTGGTTTTCAGAATCAGTGTTTAGAACAAGTGATGTTCTTCGCTCTAATTAATGCCGAGTCAAATAAAGTGGAACTCTACGTTTGATTTGTGTTTTTGATGTTTCAATTAGCCGGATCTGCTCAGACCTTTTTTTGTGGCATATGTTTTTGGTTCAATTTCCAAATCGTTGACTTCCTTCCTGCTGACTGTGATAAGCGCAAATTCTATAGGTACCAAGGTAGAACATCTCAAAAGTTCTTGCTAGGCTGCCTCTTTTCTTAAAGTAACACTAGCATACATTGAAATAAAATGTTATGCTGCTGTTTGGTTTCAGACAGGTAAGTTGCTCAAGAGTCTTGAGGTTTTGATTAGAAGCAATATTTCTTCTTTAGAAATTTCCTGGGGAACCCTGGATGTCGACTCTCATTCTAAATTGGATGCTTGTTTCAGGGATTCCTCCCTAATCTTGGAAAAAATTTTCTGGAAAAGAATAAGCATGCTAATATGTTCTTACTTTTCATCCATGCTGCTGCATAGTGATCTCTTGCTCCAGTAGGTGTTAAAGCTTCTCTCATGATGTTTGAGTTTCCTTATTTCTGAATGGATACAAGTTTTCTAAATCAGTTGATTACATGTAATTTTTGCAAGTTTTGGGTATAATTATGAGAATCACCATAACTACTAGAAGAGCTGTGATGACAATTATCTAATGACACTTGGTTATGGTGCAGGTTGATGAGTTTATTGTGTGGTTGAGCATTATATTCATCACCATTCTATGTACACCTCAACCAACTATAGTTCGATGGTCATCCACTCCCCCAGTTTCTGATGAAATGATAGTCTATGCAATCATAGCAAACGCATACTTTGTGAGAGGAATGGCATGGTAAGGTTGCCCGAGGGCATACCGTCTTAAAATATATTTTCTGTTAAAAGAAAAACTTGTCATCAACTGTTCTCGTGAAGGCTTCCAGTGAAGATTCTCCAACTAGAGCAAATGGCAGTTGTGGGTCATGCTGAAGTGCCATCACTTGTTGCTAGCTGGATGAGACTAGTTTTTACCACTCCGGAGGTAAGTTCAATTGACAACTTTCTACTTCTAATACTCTTTCCAAAACAACATCAACAAAGTATACAATAGCGGATTCAACAATAGTTTCGCCGCTCAGTGTTTAGGCATGCGAAAAACAAGTATAGATAGAACTAGATCTCAATTCAGAACCCACAATGCCTAAATTCCTATGTTGCGCGGACTCTCTAAAAATGTTGCCACACCCGTGTCGGATCCTCCAAAAATGCACTACTTTTGAAGGACCCGACGGGCACCCGACACCATTTTTGCAGAGTCCGAGCAACATAGCCAAATTCTAAAGCATGACAAAACTGTGACTCCGAGTGTTCATGGGTCAAAACTTCAGATGATCTGGCTTTTGCCTCAAATCTAAACCAAACAGATGTTAAATCGTCGGGAATAAAAATAACACAGAAATAAACGAACATAGCAATAGCAAGTCATTAAGGAAAATTCTAAAGCATGACAAAACTGTGACTCCGAGTGTTCATGGGTCAAAACTTCAGATGATCTGGCTTTTGCCTCAAATCTAAACCAAACAGATGTTAAATCGTCGGGAATAAAAATAACACAGAAATAAATGAACATAGCAATAGCAAGTCATTAAGGAAAAACAATAATGACTATTACATCGTCTCTTGTTTTATGATCTACTAAACATAAGAAACTGTTCAAAGACTATAGATGGAGATTATCTTGGATATATACATAACCAGATGTTAAAGGTATATTAACGAGGAACCTAAAAATAAGTTTTACTTACATATATAAAAGATCTGCGGTTTCAAATTTTTATGGTTTTCAATTGATCCCCCAAAAAATAAATTTAAAATTGCTGGTTTTCATTCGTAACATCAACATGTAATTTCTTATTTCCTTGTTCTTTTTAGGTTATGAGTCCACAATGTCCTAGGGGATGAAGCAGTTTATTTAGAATTCGGACAACAATACATCTCTTTACATTTCTTTCCTTTGTGCATGAATATTATGCTATAGAAATGTTTGGTTGATATGAAAATGTTGTTAACTTTAATCAACAAACCAGAAAACAAGTGAATGTTTGTGATTAATGAAAGAGCAGAATATTAAATGAATGAAGAACATAGAAGAAATCTGGAAAGAGAGAGCATAAGACTGATACAGAACAAGGATACTTTTCATTGTAATCTAAGTTACAATTTATAAGAAAAAACTTAACTTCATGGACTATTCACAGCTAAACTGCAGTCTTAAAACATAGCAACTAACACTCCTCCTTGCTTTAGGATTTGCAGACACCAAGTTTCGATCTCAAAGACTCGAACTTGTGAACTGACGATGGTTTGGTAAAAGCATCAGCTAATTGATCATCTGATTTGCGATAAATGAGAGTCACCTCCCCATTCTTCTGGACTTCTTTCAAGAAAAATAACTTGTTATTAAAGTGTTTCGTCTTTCCATGGAAAACTGGATTATGAGAAATAACTATTGCAGCCTGATTGTCAACAAATATCTCAGTTTCTTCTTTCGGCTCAAGATGAAGATCTTCCAATATTTTCCTCAACCATAATGCTTGATTCACCACAACTGCTGCTGTCACAGATTCTGCTTCCACTGTCGATTAAGCTACTGTATCTTGCTTTTTGGAACTCCATGAAAAGACACCTGAACCAATAGTGAAACAGTATCCATAAGTGCTCTTCATGTTGTCAACTGAACCACCCCAATCACTGTCGGAAAAACCAGTTAATTTGAGTTGTTCACAACTTTTAAACTTTATTCCAAAATCAGTCGTTCTTTTGACATATCTGATCACCCTTTTTGGTGCCTTTAAATGCACTTCACTTACACAATGCATGAAGCGAGATAGAATACTTACAACATTGAGGATGTCAGGCCTTGTTGCTGTTAGATACATCAGACATCCAACTAAACTTCTGAAATATGACTCATCCACTTTCTGTATTCCATCTTCTTTGCTCAATTTTTCTTTTGATTCATTGGTGTGCTCATCTCCTTGCATCCATGCAAAACTTTTTTAGTATCTCTTTTGCATATTTTTTCAGACAAATGAACACTTTACCCCAATTTTGTTTAATCTCCATGCCGAGGAAGTAAGACATAAGCCCAAGATCTGTCATTTCAAACACTTTCATCATTTCTTTTTTGAAATCTTCAATTTGATATGCACTACTTCCTGTAACCAGAAGACCGTCAACATAAAGTGAAATAATTAGAGTATCATTTCCACTATATTTTACATACAAAGTGGATTCAGATAAGCTTTTTTCAAAGCCTAAACGGAGTAAATGGTCATCAATTATACTGTACCAAGCTCTTGGAGCTTGTTTCAATCCATATAGGTCCTTTTTAAGAAGATAGACTTTATCTTCTTCTCCTTCTTTCACATAGCCTTCTGGTTGTTCTACATAGATCTCCTCTTGCAGAAAACCATTCAGGAATGTTGATTTGACATCTAACTGGTATACTTTCCATTTCTTTTGTGCTGCAACAACGAGTAAGAGCCTAATAGTGTCAAGTCTAGCTACTGGTGCGAAGTTATCTGAGTAGTCCACACCGAATAGTTGAGCATATCCTTTGACCACAAGCCTAGCTTTATGCTTGTTGATTGCGCCATCAACATTAAGCTTAGTTCTGTACACCCATTTGACTCCAATCACCTTTATGTTTTGAGGTCGATCAACTAACTCCCATGTTTTGTTCTTTTCAATCATGAGCAACTCCCCCTTCATTGCAGCACTCCAATCTTCATCCTTCTTGGCTTCTTCATAATCAGCAAGTTCACAAATTTCAATGTTACTTCTCTGATAAACATCAGAAAGTAATCGTGTGCCTCGAACATGAATGTCATCCACCAAATCATTTTGCCCATCTCTTGTGATACTTTGATCTAATGTATCTGAAGCATGCAACTTGAACTTTGAAGTCAGATCCTTCTTGTATGCATCGTCCCAGTTCCACTCTTCATCTTTCATAAAGTGCACATCTCTACTTACAATAATCTTTCCCGTTTGTGGCTGAAACACTTTATAAGCTTTTGCAACAGAACTATAACCAATAAAGATGCCTGGAAGTGCTCTTTTATCTAATTTATCCCTCTTGATCTATGGAACGTGACTGAAGCACAAACATCTAAATACTTAAGAAAATTCATAGATGGTTTATAATCATACCATGCTTCGAAGGATGTTTGATTCTTCAATGCTCTTGTGGGAAGCCTGTTTTGTAGAAAAACAACCGTTTGAGCTGCTTCTGCCCAGAACTGCTTGGGTAGATTCTTCTCATGTAACATGCATCTTGTCATCTCTAGGATATATCTATTTCTTCTTTCACTAACTCCATTTAAGTTGGTGTTCAATGCCAGATTCCTCACAAAACAAATTGAATTCTTCCGAGGTGTATTCTTTTCCATTATCTGACCTTAGAACTTGAATTTTGCAGTCACTTTGGTTTTCCACCATTTTCTGAAACTTCCAAAACACTCTAGCTACTTCTGATTTGAATTTCAAGAAATAAATCCAACACATTCTTGTAAATTCATCAATGAAAGCAATATAATATCGATTACCTGCTAACGACGAAGTTCTTTGAGGACCAGATACATCTGTATGGATCAGTTATAGCTTGTGAGTGGCTCTCCAGGTTGACTTAGGAAAGGATTTCCTATTTTGCTTTCCAAACTGACATGCTCTGCAGTTTGAAATGGGATCATCGAACTCTGGAAGATCATTTGCCATCCTTTTAGATTTCATCTGTAACAACCCCTCATGATGATAGTGTCCGTGCCTCTTATGCCAAACTTCTGTGACACTTAGAGAACATCTGTGATAAACTTAGTTCCTGAACAATTTGCAGTAGACATCTGTGATAAACTTAGTTCCTGAACGACTTGCAATAGCAATGGTGCCCTTGCCTTTAGCAGGAATATACTCACCATTTCCAAGTCTAACTTTCTTTGTCTCAGTGCTCCTTAACTCTTTGAACAACGCCTTATCATACGTCATGTGGTTAGTGCAGCCACTATCGATTAACCAACTTTCACTTGAATCGCGACTTGTGAAACAAGTTGCAACAAAGAGTTGATTGTCTTCTTCTTGTTCAACAACTTGAGCTTTTGCTTCATGTTGCTGAATTTTGCTTTTGCAAATTACAGCTTCATGGCCTTGCTTATTACACTTGCTGCACTTCGCATCAGGTCTCGTCCAACATTTGAAAGGAGGGTGACCTTTCTTACCAGAATGTTGACAAGGCAGAAAGTTTGTCTTGTTGCTTCCAGTCTTGACGTTGTTGCTGTGTCCAA